>PVJD01002941.1:0-180999 GCA_004026545.1 Mormoops blainvillei
TAAATATTGATTGAATGAGTGGTGGCATTTGCAAAATTTCAGGCCTTGTGAAGACGTCAGAATAGATACCCTCCAGCACCTTCAATATTTATATAACATTTAGCCTGATCGTGGAGTGAGTGAATAAATATAAACTGTAACTGTGGCATTTGAATGCTGCAGAACACCAAAATCAGAAGTCCCAAACTCGAATGCCCTCAGGTCTCAAACAAGTAATTTGCATAAGCGAAGCAAGTGGACAGGGGTGAATGGACGATGGTGAACTGGACCAGCCTTGTCTAAGGGCACAGAGCTGCAGACCCCACGCACCTAGAAATTCCAAATTTTCAAGAGAAGCTGGAAGTCCGGGCTCTTATATGCAATCTCTGGATTTGAAAATGTTTGCAACTAAATTCAATTTTTTATTATTATATAGCACTGCAGGCCAAACAAAACACGACTGTGGGCCAAATGTGACCCACAGGGTTTGTAATCTCCAACTCCTTAGCCTAGACAGTCTGCGAAGGGAGCTCCAGCTGCGTGGAGACTTGGCTTAGTTTTGCGATTTGGTGATTTTTGTCTAGGGAACAATGATTATGTCCACACCTAATGATTCAAGATAAAAGGCATTTAATTCTTTCTCAGGAAACTTTTACGGAGCCATGGGAATAACTCCTAACTTGGGGCGTGCTCATTTTCCCCCCCTGCTTCTAAGTGAACCACCCTACTCGGGTTAGGTCATCTTGGAGATAAACGACAAAAAAAGACATTCACAGCTTGGTCACCATGGGGTGCCTATAAAATCTACATTTGTTAACTGGTATTGTGGGTCACCACCCTTTACAGATAATGTCCTCTTAGGTTTAGAGAGATTAGAGTTGCACGGAGGAAATAGACATCTCTCCTGTCCTGGCGGAGCTTATTAAAATGTAGATTACCGGGGAACACTGAGGCTAGGGGCTCTCCACTTCCCATTGGCAATAACTCAGCGCTGCTGCAGCCTCACTTGCTCTTGAGACCCTGGAAAGGATAAGCTGCTGTCGTTATGCAAATTAGATTAGGCCCAGAAATGGAGATTTCCATCAGCAGCCCCAAAATTAGGGGAAAAGAGTACTTCTCTTTTCTTAGTTTTGGGCCGGGCATTTGTAGAAATTGAAAACTTCAAGAAAAAGAAAAAGAAAAAAAAAAAAGGACTCTTTGGCCAAGGCAGAGCTTTCTTTTAATTTGGGAATATTTTGTCATGCAAAGAACAGGCTTGGAACTGGTGAAGCTGGTTAAGGAACACTTTTTTGTAGGTATTTTGACTTTGTGAGTGTTCTGCTTGTTTCTTAAAGGTTGACTTCTCATTTTTGCATTCTACATATTTTTGATTTGGTTTGGTTTGGTGTTTTATTCTTTTCACTACATTTATTGGGATTACATTGGTTAATAACATTCTATAAGTTGCAGGTGTACAACTTTATAATTCAACATCTGTATATTCCACTGAGTGTTTTTCAAAGTCTTGTAAGCAGCTGGCTGCCTTTGGCCAATTCACTATTCATTAGCACCTCCACCAGGGGGCAGGGAATCAAGTTTGAATCCTTGCCAGCGAAACAAGAATGGAATATGAGTTAGATTTGGATTTCAATATTTAAACTCTTTAGCCATGAGTATAAAAGAGTTAGTTCTCTGTAAAATGAATGCAAACTTTTTTTGATTTTGTATCACAGACACTATAGTTAAGTAACATATATTAAGCAGATAGTCTCTTTAAAATAAAACTTTTCTCTTGAACATTTTTCATGTTTTCTTCTATAAATGTGACTTCAGAAAAAGTTCTCTCTCATGTTGATTGCCTATGAATTTTACCTAAAAAGGCCTTTGACAGGTCAAGATATATATCTGAAACATTTTGCTAATACATAAGCACTAAGCTTTTAGTCGCTATGTTCCCTACAAAGGCAAGAAGTACTCTTAAAAATATTGGTACTTGTTAGCATAAGGTTTATTATTGGGTTTTATGACAGAGTTGTTCATGTAATTTCTCAATAATAAATTAGACTTACTTGAATATCAACTTTAGATTTTCAACTGGTATTCTGCAAGTAGTAATCTCTGGGAAAAGAGGCAATCATCAGAATTTTAAGCTGATTAAAAATTGCATCAACCCTTCCTAAAAGAAAAAAAAAGCACGTGTAATTTATTTTCTTTGATATCAGCAAAGATTTATTTTCTCGACTGTGGGCAAATGCATAGCATGTCCTTTTACAGTTCTTGGTATAGGTACCAGTAGTGGCCTAACCAAAACTTGTGGTGGCTGTATTTTGTCATCTCATTGTAGCACAGTAACCAAAAAAAATGGTTTTTTTATTAGCTATCTAATAACTAATAAGAGATTACCTCAAGAGGCCCCTCTTTAGATTATACTTTTAACAAGGCATCCTCTGTGTGCTAATAATGGAGGTTTGGTGGATCCCATTTCTGATGTGAAAGCATTAGAAGGCAGGATTAAGAACAGCCTCTCCGGCTAACTTTAGCACATGACAGAACCAGATAGCGGCATTTGTCTACCGAAGGGACTCCAGCATGCCCCCAGCCTACCCATTTTGTGAATGAAATGATTTCCAAAAATGTGTAAGCATAGTTTAAGGGACTTGGAACACTAATTTTAAAATAGATTCTAGAGTTCAAATTTGAATGTGAACAGAAATTTTATTTACATTCTGTTAGCAGTTTTAGCTCTTAAGGAAAAATTATATTGAACCAAAGGAAGAAAGAGGGAAAAAGTAAATCATTTAATGGAGAATGGCCTACTCAGTTGTAGAAATGGCACATCGGCTAGTGATTGGGTGTGTGTGTGTGTGTGTGTGTGTGTGTGTGTGTGTCTAATGTAGCAATTCAGTGGAAGTTTTATTTGCTTTTTCTAGCTATCAAATTGTCAGTTATAAGTTAAAGCCATACACGTGGCACTTAATTTATTTGCAAGTGCACGGGGCATGGGGAAATAGGCATTTTGAAGGCTATGAAAGAATAGGAAAGGGAGCCGTTTCACTAATAACATGATCAGTCGGGAGGAGATTACCTCTGAGGTCTGTCTCTCTGCAGTATAATATTTTAAAAGCCAAAGAATCGAGGGACATTCCTCTCGCATAGCCTGTGGTGGACTGAAAATTCAATACATTCATGGCTGACAGACTAATCAAACCATTTATGTGCCCACATGTCCGAGTGCAACTGAGGGCAGTGGCTACTTGGGTCGCTGATTTATTTCCTGGTTGTGTAGTCAAAAGCATGAGTCCTATAGAGTAAAAAAAGGAAATTTTCATAATAAACTTTTATTTTTAGACGCTTGAAGAATACTGTCATGCCAGGGCTGCAATGAAGTATATTGCCAGGACTCATATCTTAAAAATACATCCCCAGTTTGAATTTTCTGTTACTTAAGGGGAAGCTTTGTACACATGTAGACTAAGAAAAATAATTTTTAAAGATTATTTTTTAAATCCATACATAAATTTCCGCAGTGTGCACAGAGAAAAGGAAGAGCCTTGACTTTGCAGGTTCTCTGCCTGGACACTGTGTGGACACTGTTTAGGGATGGGCTAGAACATCCAGAAGACAGAGTCTCCATGGGAGGAGCTGAAAGGGACCCTGCAGCCACAGGGGGCGCCTTGTGAACTTTTTTTTTTTTTAATCGATTTTTAGGGAGAGAAGGAGAGAGAGAAACACTGATTTGTTGTTCCACATTCATTGGTTGAGTCTTGTATGGGCCCTGACCGGGGATCAAACCTGCAACCTTGGCATATCTGAAGGATGCATTAACCAACGGAGCTACCCGGCCAGGGCATGACTTTTGAAAGTTTTATGTGCTATAAAGTCTGTACTGTACAGAATCCCCTTTCCCACTGCTGAAACTTATGTTCGTATCTCCAGCGTATGGACATGGATCGGCGGAGGGAGGATGCCCGGAACCCAAAGCGCAAGCCTCGCTTAATGGAGGAAGATGAGCTGCCCTCCTGGATTATTAAAGATGACGCTGAAGTAGAAAGGCTTACATGTGAAGAAGAGGAGGAGAAGATATTTGGTAGAGGGTCTCGCCAGCGCCGGGATGTGGACTACAGCGATGCCCTCACTGAGAAGCAGTGGCTGCGGGTAGGTGTGGCTTTCATAACGGTCCTTGATCCGTGGAGTTTCTTGTTGGCTTGGAAAAATCAGGGACCTAAAGCTGGAATTCTTTGAGGGGCACAAGTTGCCAGTAAAAGGGGCGATGTCTGTTGAACATGCAAAAAGTCTTTCTGTTGTTGCTGTGGAATCATTCTACATTTCAAGGCAGTACCTTGAAATAGAATGAAGAATTTTTGCTAGAGCAGAGTTGGCTGTTGGAAGCACAGGATTATTAGAGCTAGGAGACCCACTAATGGTTTATGACCAATTTCCTGGTCATGCCTCACTCTCTTGGAGTTAGAATCAAAATGTCGAAGGGGGCCTTAGGGATCTTTTTAAGTGGTCCCTCTTATTTCGTGGTCTTTAATCGGAGATTTACTTTTCCAAGGCCCACAGAGATGGTTCAGGGACAGCCATCTATCTTCCAACTGCATCGTTATTTCATTAGGGCTGGCAGTTGCCTTTGTACTCTCTTGGTTTACAGACAAAGCAGATGAGGCCCAGAGAGGTGAAGTGGCTATGCAGGATCACACAGCTAGCTAGAAAGAACAGAATCAGCTATTGAATATAAATGGAAACAGTGAGTGCTGTTGCATTTGCCTGTTCACTTTCATTTCCATCTGACTGGTCCATCGCAAACACAGACTGAGGCCTGGGACCCAGGTCCCTGATGCTTAGAAACATTTTTCTTTAGTTTGGGGTCCGTCCCCCCAACACCGCCTTCTTTTGGAAAATGTTGATTTCTTATTCTGACCGAGGGATGAAATCCCAGAAGCTTCCTTGGGGAACACCGAAATCCCGAAAAGCTCCCAGGAGCCACATGCACGAATGCCAAGGCCAGTGTGACTCTTCCATCTGAAGGTCTGGCCCTACTTTCCCTTAGTGAGAGCCAAGCGAGCACCTAGGCAGACAGAGCATCTGGGACACGGATTCCAAGTGGGGCCAGTAAATGCACGCTGCAAACAGTAACACATTTGGGTGAAAACCAAACGAAATAGAGGCTATTGTTGTGAGTTGTTCAGTTTTTCAAAAGAAAATACTTTTTCCAAGGTTTGTTGAACATAGATTTTAGGAACCAGGTCATAAGAAGGTAGGTGGGCAGAAAGGCGACGGGAAGTGTTTGGAGGTTGGATGTCAATGGCAGACAAGTCTTGGCAGCACTTGAGGTGTGAGTTACTCAGGATGTGGTATGATGAGAGAGACGTGATCTAAATTTCAAAAAGATTGAAGTCTGGCAATCCAAAAAGAAAGAGACTCAGAAAGCATTGCTCCTGTTTATGGTTGAACAATGGCAATGACGTGTAACTTTCGTGTGATTGTTTTACCCTTGTATCCAAATATTCCAGTGGCCCCAGAGTACGGTTTTATGGATTTCTTTTATTTCGCTGTTGTGAGGTTGTGGTTGTATAACTAAGTCATTCTGTACCGTGAAGAGATTTGTGTTTGTTTAATAATCATTTCTGAGCTTAGAAAAATCTATTCCCTTTCTCTTTTATTTAAGCAACAATTTAAGTACCCAGAGCCCTGTTACAAGAGATGAGACAATAACCTAGGCCAACATTTTAAAGGCAATCTTTATACATATATAATCTCCAGATATTACAAGCAAAATAACCTTGTTTATTGGGTAAGAATGTAGCTGAACTTGTTATTTTTATTTTTTTAATAATCATTGGGAACTCTGGCCAGGTAGCTCAGTCAGTTGGAGTGTCATCCCACAAATCTAAAGACCCCAGGTTTGATTCCTGGTCAGGGCACATACCTAGGTTGTGGGTTCGGTTCCCAGTTGGGGAAACCGATGAAAGTTTCTCTCTCACATCGATGTTTCTCTCCTCCTATCTCCCCCTCCTTTCTCCTCTCTCTAAAATCAATAAGCATGTCCTCGGGTGAGGGTTAAGGAAAAAAAAAAATCATTGGAGAATGCTCCTAAGAAAAATAACATGAATCTTAGACAGTTTACAGTTTAGTAATACCTCGTTTTTTCTCTCTTACATTCAGTTTCTATCACCAATGATTAACACAGTGCTTAGCCCATAGGAGGGACTCGATAATGTTTGTGAAAGTAAATTATAACCTTATAAGAGGAAAGTGGAAAATCACTAATTTATCAGTAATATTATGATAGCATTTCTCTTTCTAGTGTGTCTGGTAGATTTCCTTTTATCAGTAACATACACATCAAAAAATGGAAAACTAGTTTGTTTTACAAAACTACGCTGTGAAATTGATGTTCACAGTTTTCAACCTAAGGTACACTGCGAGATACCAAGTCACCCAAGAAGGACAAGACTGTAACTGTTCTCGGAATAGCTTTATTACAGTAATTTCTTTTGGAATCCAGGCTTTTGAGAACTGCATGTCCATTTTTGGTATGAGCCAGTAACTTGCTGTTAACCCAGAGTATGCAGGATGCCCCGTGGACTAAGTGTTGGGAATAGATGTTTACTGTCATTTGTTCTCTTGTTCACCAGTGGCAATCCTGCTTAATATCAGCCTACGAAGCTTTCCTGATAATAAAATTATATTTAAGGGGTTCTCGTGGGCCTGACTGTGAAGAGATGTTCTTGACAGGCATGGGACTGACCACGCTGAGCGAGCCCCGCCAACACAGCCTTGAGAGGGAGCCTGGCAAGGCCTGCCGTGTAAGAAATGCTGTAACGGGGCTCCAGTGATTCTTCTTTTTCCTGGCAATGCTGTGCAAAGCCTGCTTGGCAGAGGCATCGAAGCTGCATAGAATCCCAGAGTTGGAAGGCAGCTGAATGGAGCGGCTACCCGCCCTGTGCTGAAATCACACTGTCTGCAGAGCCCATGCCAAAAGGCTGGCCGTCCCTGAAGGAAACACTCTGCCCTCTTGTCTGCATAGCCCCTCCGGTTCAGGGTCGGCCCTGACTGTCAGTTCTTCCTCCCTGTGAACGGAATCCTCTTTTCTTGTAGCTGCTCCTCCCTGACCTGGCTTCTGTTCTTTGGGGTGAACGGAACAATATTTTTTCTCTTTTTAGCATCACATCCCACTGGATAAAATGTTTTGAGGACTCATGGTCAGTCTGGAATGAATTTTCCACCCTCTTCTTTCTGTTGAACTTTGCTCATCTCTTAAGGCCCAGCTCAGTTGGCACCTCTTCTGCGAACCCCCCGCAAGGAGGTGCTGATTTGCACATTCCACCGCATTCACGTATTTCTTTCCTTTCCTTCTGTCACAGCTCAAATCCATTCTCCTAGTTTTCTTGGTACTTGCTGACATGCCTGGTTTCCTGATTAGTTGATAAACTGCCTCTTGTTAGAACTCAGCTCATCCGTGTGCAAACTGTAAGCGCCCACTGATTGCCCCATTGAAACTGCACTGATTAATGCATGAGACTATAACCTAGGATAATGTTCACTGCTGTGACGGATGCAAACGTGCCGCTTTTCATGGACCTATTCAAAACAATAAGTAGACCTATAGTTCTCACACAGAAGTCCATGGTGGGCATTCCTGGTTGGTGGGGACAACTGTCCTCCATCTGCCCAGCCAAGGATCCAGGCTGACAGCCTCTGCCAGCTCAGACATTGCTGTCCCGGTGAGCTGGAGGTGGGGAAGACAGCATGGAGTGGTGGGTGTGGAGTTCTAATGGGCTAGGTCTGTAGGCTCCGTAACACTTCTGCTCACATCCCATTGGCCAGAACTCAGCCCTGTGACCACCCCAGCTGTGAGGAACAGTGGGAACTGTGGTCTGGCTGTAAGCCCAGCTAAATAAGATTTTGGTGACTAGGTAGTGGTCTCTGCCTCGAAAAACTTAGGTTAAATTTAAGTGATATGATTTGGCCACTTTCTTTAAAAACTTCATTATGGTTTCATCACAAACAGGTTGTATTTTATAACCATAGTATGCTAAAAATTCCCACAGTATCCTTTAGACAATCTGTTTAGTTGGAAGATTTTAACATTTTGTAATGTATTGTAATGTTGTTTTAAATGAGAAGGATCACAATTTCCAGCACAGCTCAGTTAGAAAGAAAAAGAAGAGAGAAGAAAAAGGATTTTAGGTTTTAAAATCCCTGTTCCCATTGAGGAAACTGAAATTTCTTTGGTGTTAGCCAGTCTCAAGTTAATTTCATCTTTCTGGGGTAGTCAGTTGGACATTCGCATTCGCTGTGGGCTGTTTCTCTCTTCTCCTGGGGGCTCCTGTCCGGTCTTCCTTCCGAAGACAGTTTCTGGATAAAGGTGGGAGCTGACACAGGGACACACCTGGAGTGGCCTCATTAGCATAACAAAGACAGCTATCTCTCAGGAAATTCCAAAGGTTTTAGAAACTCCATCGCCAGGAACCCAGGACAAAGGCCAGACCAAATCTTTTCTGCATACCGAGAGCAATATCCTCAGGCCTGACCTCCTACCTCTCTTTACTGCCTTTCTCTCCGGGGAGGCTTTCCCCCTGCCTTCCTGTCTGTAGCACCATCCCACAGTTGAGGCCGGACCAGGGTGCTCTGCACCCTGGCTTCCGGTGCGGTTCTGGGGGATCCCTGTCCTTCAGGCTTAGCTCTGGATTGGGAAGAGCCTTAGCGACTGAGGAAACTCTCAGTCAGCAAGGCCGGACCCAGACTGCCGCTGATGCGGGGCTTGCACGCCCTGTTTTGGAAGTCAGCGTCCTTTTGTGTTTGCATACCAACTTTCCCCTAATCCCCCTCAGGGCAGTGTGCTGCTCTCAGAACTGGGAGTGGGCTCTTCAGAAAGTGTGGAAGAGAATATTAATGTGGTTTTTAAAATATTACATTTGGTACCATTTCATAACTTTCCCATGGTGTGTACCCAGGTAATGACAGTGCCAAATTACATAGGATGGATGGATGTTGCTTTTGTGCACACACAAAAATTGCGTCGTCAATAATTTCTTGGAAAAATACATTCGTTTCTTTATGTGAGAGCGGGCACCTCATGGACCTAAACTGGCAGAGATCTAATGAGCCCAGTGGGCCAGGTTTTTTCAGTTTTAACTTTAACTTCAACGCACTAACTGTGGTGTTTCTAGTATTGTAATCATTATTGAAACAGGCTCCTTAAAATTGGGGTGACGTCGAAGCCAAAAAGTGGGCTAAGGGTGTACTCTGGAATGCCTGGTTTTTCTGTTCTTCCTGTTCCTTTGGTCCTTCTGCCAACTTGAGAATCCTTCCCTTCCTCAAAACACTTAGTGACATCCCGGAATTTATTTAATTCTGAGTGAGTGATTTGTGCCCTCCAGCACTTGAAGATAATTGGAATGCAATCTGAATTATGTGCTCTGTATAATATTTAATTGCCAGCCTGATGGAGGGAGTGAACTTCCTCCGAGACTATGCTTTTGTTTCACAGTGGATCTGATGTCTGGAAGCTGTCATGTGGAAAGCCCTTCTCTGTTGCTGGTGTCTGTGTGGTCCTCATGCCTGAGTGTGAGGGTGCTGCTTTTGGTATACAGTATAAGCTCCTGGTGAGGTTCAGTTGGGCCCTCAGCCATGTTACATAAATGATGTTCGTAAATCTCCCTTGGATCTTCAAATCTGGCAATAGACAGGGACTAGGTGTAGAAGCCACAGGGTTTCAAGAGGGACCTCGAGGAAAGGCAGCGCAGAAAACCCTCTTTTTCCTCCCCCGGTCTGTGACCAGAATGCGCGCTTGAGCATCCCACGATGTATGTGCCAGAATGGGGTCCCCATATTCATGCCTCCTGACCGCGAAAAGGATTTTTGAGGTTCCCCTTTCCCAAAACTCAAAGTGGAGAAAACAATGTAAGAGACTCTTAAACCATATAATAGTAGAGGAATAATAAGTGACACTTCCCAATGGAATTTAGTATGTGTCTTAAAAAGCCACATAATACCAGGGTGCAAATATAGGAGAAGATCCCTTCGTCAGCATTCCATCACAACCGGCGCACACCAAACTTCACGCTGAGAAATGAGTTAGCCCACGCGCAAGAACTGGAAATAGCATGTAGAAACTTTAAAAACATTGGGATTTTAAACAAAATATTTGAAATTGTGTTGAAATACAGTGAGAAATAGCAACCATTTTCTTAACATATAAAGAGGGTTTTTCTCTCTCTCTAGAAGGCTTTGAAACCAGGCAGTGCCCCCCCGCCGCCCCAGTTTGGGCCGGATGAAATCTGGCCCTGCCTGAAGCCAGAGACCAGCGCTGGAACCTCCGAGCCGTAATCACTGAGAGCATCAGTGATTCCATGAGATGGACTAAAATATAATGCAATAGATATAAATATATAATCTATAAGGTGTTTATAATAAAAATAATAATGAAATATTTCTCCTAAAATTTTATTTTCAATTCTTTATCTAAAGCTCTAAAGCTTAGCGTGCATAATACCGAATAGGTGGATGCTTTTCTTTTGTTTTGTCACTTTAAATAATCTTTCCTTGATTTTTATCTAAGATTTTGAAATTGTTGGGGTTTTGGAGTTGTTTTTGTTTGTTCGTTTGTTTGGGGTTTTTTTTTTTCTTTTTGTTCCTTTTTTAAAAATTTTTATCAAAATGGCATTTTTAACTTTTAAAATTGGGTCATCAGGTTTACTGGGGTAACATTTCTAGCAAGCTGCATTTCCGTTTTTATACACAAGGGAGAGCTAAGGCCCTAGTAATAGATTCGGGTTTTGCCAAATTCCAGGTTCTTTGGTACTTTAGAAAGGATGTAGTGAGCTAATTAATCCAATAAGAATTGTGAATTGTTTGGAGAAATATTTGACAGTAACCAATTAATTTTTATAACTTTCTACAATTTTTATTTTATTCTTAAATTTATTGGTTAGATCGCATTCACAACAATTGTACCTTAATATGTACCCTTACATCAAAATTCAGGAGGATAAATTCGATAGAAGAAATAGGCCTCAGAGGGCCAGCTAAAATATGTATTAAAGGTTGAGAAGTGAGAAGGACTTGTTTTAATTGATTTTTTAAAACCTGCGATGCTAGAAATTTTGGTCTCAAATTCTATCCTCTGAAATCGAGATCCAGCTCTGAAATCTAACTGGGTGCCCTGAGTGGTATAACTCAGTGAGTTTGATGTCATCCCGTAAAGAGGAAGGTAACTGGTTCGATTCCTGGTCAGGGCACATGCCTGGGTTGCAGGCCACTCTGGGGCTGAGGGTGTGTGAGAGGCAACCAATCAGTGTTTCTCTTGCTCTTTTTCCCTCTTCCCCCTCTCTAAAATAAATAAATAAAATCTTTTAAAAAAAAAAAGTAACCGTGGGAAATTTGAACTGGGGTATAGATACTAAACCAGCCAAAGTAAGTTCACATTGTCTTTACATGGGACAAACTACTGCCAAGAAATAGATGGTTTTAGGAATATTGTCTGCTTTTTTGAATCAAGATTTTGGTTTTGCCTGTACTTTTTCAACTAATAAAGCTATGTAAAGAAATAAAATTTATTTTAAGATTTTATTTGTTTATTTTTAGGCAGAGGGGAAGGGAGGGAGGGAGAAAGAGAGAAACATCAATGTGTGGCTACCTCTCACGCGCCCCCTACTGGGGACCTGGCCCGCAAACCGGGCATGTGCCCTGACTGGGAATCAAATCTGCCACCCGGTGGTACTCAGGCTGGCTCTTGATCCACCGACCATACCAGCCAGGGCTGTAAAGAAATAAATTTTTAAATTTGTATTTATTTTTGACGAACAAAAAGTATATATATTTAGGGTGTACAATGTGATGTTTTGATATAGATATGCATTGTGAAATGACCCCACTCATAGGACGGAGGTTGGGGAGAGTATAATTAAGGAAGTTAGAGATAGGACAAGGATGACTTTACTGTCACTATGCCCGTGTCTGTGTGGGTGTCAGTACTGTGACTTTGATGGCTATCTATCCGGGGAGTTTAGAAGAGGGGTTAAGAGCATAAATAAGCCTTGGAATCTGATGAACCAAGGTTCAAATTCCCACTCCACTTTATTAGCAATGTGACCTTGGGTGCCCAGTGTAATCTCCCCTAACTACCTTGTAAAATGTTTTCCGTAGAGTGTTTCTGAAGTTTAAATGTGTGTAATAGGGAACCTGGCATAAAAGAAGGATACCTCCATAAATTAGCTATTAAGGAAACAGTACTAAATTAGTTTAGAGAAAACCTAATAGGTGAGCCCTGGCTGGAGTGGCTCAGTGGACTGAGCTCCGTCCGGCACACATACCAGAAGGTTGCTGGTTTGATTCCTGGTCAGGGCACATGCCTGGGTTCCAGGCTCGGTCTCAAGTTAGGGGCATGCAAGAGGCAGCCAATCTATGTTTCCCTTGCACATCGATGTTTCTCTCCCTTTCTCCCACCCTTCCCCTCTGTCTCAAAGTAAACAAGTAAAATCTTAAAAAGAAAAAGAAAAACCTAATAGGTGATAGGAAGAGAAGAAAAATGATATTTCTGTTTTATGTCTTGAAGGCAAGGTTTGGAGTGACAGGAGAGCGATAAAAGGGTGGATAAAAAGGCCCGTGTCCTTGCCCATTAATGGAATTGAAGAGGATGAAATGTTTACTTGCTGAAAATGTTGTTGGACGTGCCCGCAGGCTTTTTCACTCAAGCCCACCAACCTGTACTAATCACTGAGCTCTCAGCTCTCTCTACTCTGGCTTTCTACTTCACGCTCCATGCTTGCTGAAGACCCCTGGGGCCAGCAGTCAGGAGCTTGGCTTCCCTGCAGGTCCTGGCCCAGCTGCCAGCTAAGTTCATGATCTTGGATGGGCGTCTGACCCTCCTGCGTTGACCCGCATTATCTTTGAGTTGCAGGGTCCCTTCCACCTATCTAAAGACAACTTCCCAAATCCCACAAAGTGGCTTTTACTTTTACTTTTCGCTATGGTTTTAATAATGGTCATCTCCTGCTTTCTTATCAGTGGGTCCATTTGTGGAGAGTGTTTCAAAGCAAATTCAATTCAATGCCCATTTCTTGAACATCAGCAGGTTGAGCCACACACCGTGCCTGGACTGGGGAAAGCGGTGTTAATTGTCAAGTTTTTATTCCTTACCAGCGTGGCTGGCCCACCTTATTAATACAATTAAGAGCCATATTTGAGAAATGCTATTAGAGGTGATATCGCACACTTAGCCGACTGAAGAGCTTGTCAAGAGCAGGTCTTCAAGTGTACACAGATGGGAATTAATAGAGATCAAAATAGATTGTGAGATGCTCTAATTTGGAGGGCTTTTCGCTGTTCAGGCAGCAGAGTTTAAACATTATGTTTCCTACTTCATGCTAGAGTTTCAGTGTCATGCCTGTGGAAGCATTTTTGATGATTTTCCCTCCCTTATACCCAGACTCCAGAGGATGGCAAGGCAGCTGCCTCTTTGGCACACAGCTTGGCCTTCGGACATGGAAGGTAGTGGAGTTCGTCTCCCGGCTGCTGCTGGGACGCCCAATACTCTGTGATAGCCACACCTCTACCCACCCTGCTTGCCCCCCGCCTCCAAGTGAGGAGAAATACAGCGGCACGACCTTTGACAAAAAAAGAAAAAGAGATTTGAGGATTTAGTTGCCAAAATAACGAACTGGAACGTGGGACATTTGCAGACTCCTGGTGTTTCGGTGGACGGCTTTTTCTCTCTGTTCACAGCAGTTCAATCAGCAACCCAAAGACGTCAGACCGTACTTTCCAAAGCAAATACCAAGTCTGATCACCCTCTACACACTACCCCGACTCCTACTTCCCACCCACCCCCTCATTCCCCACGTAAAACCCTCCGACGGCCTCCCGTTGCAAGTGAAATTGGCCATGTGGCCTCTGCCTAGCCCTTGAATCTCATCCTTTGGGCTTGCTCTCTGGGCGGCGGCCACACAGGTCTCTCTTTTTGGTCCTTTGTACTTCCAGAAAGGCTGCTTCCCAGATCGTCACATGACTCTCCACTTTTCCTAGTGGTTTCTCTCCAGAGAGATCCCTGCTGACCACCCTAGCCGAAAGAGCCAGGCCCTGCCAGTAACCTTCACATAACCTTTGCCGATTTTCTTCACGGCCCTTACCACCATCTATCTGAAAGTTACCCCGTTGTCTCGCTCCACTAGTATCATGCGCTGAGAAAGCCAGGGCCCTCGCCTGTCTAGGCCGAGGCCTTCTGGCCACACAGAAGCGGCACCTTGCGCATAGTAAGCGCTCAATAAATGTTTGTGAATAAGTGAGCGCACCAACCAGAAATGAGGAGGACAGCTAGGAGAGGACATTTGGTTGCAGAGTCCGTAGTAGCCTGTGGGGCTTTTTGACCAGTATGGGTCAAAGTAGATACTGCTGGTATTCTTCCCGTTGGAAGATCCCAGTGATCTGTGTCTTACTGTAAAGATATTTTTTTTAATTTATTGATTTTTAGAGACAGAGAGAGAGAGAAACATTGGCCTGTCGTTCTACCCATCCCTACACTCACCAGTTGCTTCTTATATGTGTCCTAACGAGAGATTGAACCTGCAACCTTGGTGTATCAGGACGATACTCTAACCAACTGAGTTACCCAACCAGGGCAAGATTTCTTAAAAGAATTCTAAAGGCATGCAGTTTTGACATAGTGCCCTTGAGCTTTTCAAGAATTTGAAGACTCCATTCTAATTTCAGAACACATTGATAAAGATTGTTTGAAAATGCATAAAAAAGTGTAACCGTTGCTTTAGCCCGGCTCTCCCTCGGAAATTCTCGTAGATTTTGCAACAGCTGTCCTCTAGCTCGAGCCCTCTTCCTCTTCAGTAAAAACCAGGATAATACATCTAGTCTAACTTGAAATTAAAAGACAAAAGGAAAGCACCAAATTAATTGGGTTTTCATTTCTAGTTTTGTACAAGAAAGTCCCTGATAGAGAATGTTGATTTTAAACGTAATGCCATATACCTTTCAGATGGCTTCCTTTCTTATTTTCTAAAGAATGTTGAGTTGTCAGAATCATAAAAAATTGCAGATGGAACCCTGAAGCTTTGCTCCAGGGAAAGCTTGATTCCTGTTCTGCCACTCCTACTGAAATATAACACTTAAGCTCACTGTGCTCCCATTGTAGAAAGCATATTCCTAATGCATGATGCTGTTTTTAAAAAATATTTTCCCCTTGGATCTTGTAGAATATTTCCCAAAGATTATTTAAAATGTTATCCGCAGAACTTCAGCTTCATCAAGGTTCCCTGTGGTTCTGTTCATCTCTTCCACTTCAGGATGTCAGGTCTCTGGTGCAGATCGGTGTGGGGATGCCTTGGATAAGTCACGTCACCTCCCCAGGCCACAGTTTCCCTGTTCACTTGTTGGAGTCATGAAGTGAGGGACAGGGCGGAGGGAGATAGTGTGGCCCCATCTACCTGCCCTATCTGTCTTTGGCAACTCTAGAAAGAACTATGTCGTTTTACTGTCGTCTGGCTCCAACTCAGAGACTCCAACTCTAAAACTGAGGGACATGGGTGAGAGATATTCTCCTGGCTTTCTCTTGAAAAGGCAGGCTTGACAGGGGGCTCTCTAGCACATTGGTGGGCTCAGCACACTATCCAGTGTGTAGCTGCCAGGACTAACTGGTTGTTTGTAGCATGTAGAGAGTTGAGATGTGTCCTTTGTGCCCACAGGACGTGATGGACAGGCAGGACTCCAGTGGGGCAGAACCTGTGATGGGAGCACCCACCTGTTACAGGAGACCCCTTAACTGGGGGCTTCAGCAATCCTATACTGACTGAGACCAAGAGTTTTCTTGTACTTTTGTCATCAAGAAGGAACTACCCACCCCATCATTTTTTGTCCCTTTTACACTACCTAGCAGAGTAGCTGCTAAATGACTCCGTCCTGTTTATTGAAACATATTAAGTCTCCCCTCAGATTATGAACACTGAATCTGTCTGCCTTCACTTTAATTTTAAAAATCAGTACACTGATAGCATGAGATATTATTGGAAGGCATTCGGAAGGATGTTACAGAGCGAAACAGGCTACACGACCCACATTCCAGGGGAACCCCAGGCATGAGCATTTGTTCTGCAAGAGAATTAATGAGTCCAGTTTACTGGTTTTATTTGCCACCATTTTATCTTGTTTTCACAAATCTGATGATCGACTGTTTTATTAGTTATATCTTTCTGCATTTTTATAATCATTACCTGAAACACTGGAAGCGTCAGTATTTTTCTTTTTAACGTAAAGTTTAAAATAAAGTTTACTTGGAGGCATTTTCCCCATCATAAAAGCACAATAAGAAATACAGAATCAGAGCGAGGGAAGGGAAATAGAATCACCTGTAATCTCATTGACCTTCATGTATCCAGGTTGGAGAAGGAGCCAAGTAAAATCACCACTGACAGGGGTTATTTTGGTGCCATTACATTCAGAATTATTTTTAACTTGTGATGAGGCTCAGCTCTTTTGTAGCAGTTTCACTAAATCCCAACTCATGAGGCCCATCAAGCCCCAGCCTGTTGTTAGTATTTTCATGTCCTTCCATTTGACTTAAGAACACCCTGTTTTACTGGGCGCCAAAGGACTGGCTTGTTTTTAAGGGCCATTAAGGGATATGTGGGGGCATGCCTTCCCACACTGGATTAGCGATTTGTGCTTCATCTCGTAAACGGGGCTTTTCTGTCTCCACTTCAAGTTTCACAAGCTGTTTCCCCTCTGTTTTAAAGATGGCTTTTCACCTCTCTTGCATTAGGTCGTTGGGGCTTTTTTCCTGCTATAAAGTTGGCTCACATCATGCTGTTCCCTTCCCCAGGACTGAATTCATTTTTTTAAAAATTGACTTATAATTGACTTACCACACTGTTAGTTTTAGGAGCCAGGAACTGAATTTGTAATTCAAATTTATTCCCATAGAATTGTCAGGACTTTTGAGACAAATCAGACCCTTTCTCTCAGTTCCTATACTGACCCCTCCTCCCACCACACAGTGCTGCGCTGGGTGCTGTAAACACACATCCCATTTTAATCCCCTTAAAGACTTAGAGTATGTATTTCTCTGTATCACACATGAGGAACTAGTTCTCCTAGGCATGGAGCATGGTGTTGGATTTAGTGTTAGCTCATGGCATGTATGTTTGTTTAATGAAATGTTGAATGTTGAGTTTACTGCCTTTTAAATTTTGAAAATGCACATCCATGCAAGTCTGCAGGACAGTGGGGGTTTGGTGAAAGACAAATAAATGACATCCTAGTTTACAGCTCCTTTGCCCACTGAGCTGACCTCCTCCTGGCTTGTGAATTCCAGCGGCTTCTTAAAAAGGTGCAGGAGCTCAGCGCTCAGGTCAGATCGGCAGTAGGTGCATCTCTCCATGACCCTGGGAGGACTTGCTGCTAGAGGTCTTCGCAGCAACCTGCTAGATGGGATATAAGACCTCCTCTTGAAGGCTGCTAGCCGCCGCTCTTTGCAGGAGATCCTCTGTGGAATTCCCTCTGCTGAGCAGCAGGACTCTGGGGGGCTCAGGTCAGTGTCTCCCCCTTCTTGTTTGCCTCGCTTCCAGGGAGGCCAGGGCCCCTCCCTGATCTCCTGCTTACTTTCTTCAGCGAATTGCAGACACGGTTTTGCTTTGGAACTAAGTAAGGGGTGCTGTCCATCACTGCTCCTCCACGTTAGCTGGCCCTCTTTGCCGGTAGGGGTGACTCTCTTACCTAAGCCATGTAACTCTCAAAGCTAGAGCCAGAGAGAGAAGCTTGTGCAGGCACACCTCAGAGGTGGTGTGAGTTCGGTTCCTACCCACTGTACGAAAGTGAGTATTGCGATAAAGCAAGCCATCATCTTTTTTCTGGTGGAGGGTTGTGCATTCACTTTGTAAAAAATGCAACACCCGTGAAGCTCGACAAAGCAAAGAGCAATAAAAACGAGGTATATCTGGATCGTTACCAGTTAAAATAAAGGCAGTTTTAAAAGGTGGGCTGGAGCAGGGCAAACAAAAAACAAAACTCTTCATTTTACCTCACTTATCTGACTTTCTTTAATTCACTGTATTACTGTGTAGCCCTCCCTTGAACAGATATCAGGTCAGCCAAGCCTTAGAAGGTCCTTCCTTGGCAAGCCCTGTCATTTGGTGGAAGCAAGGAGTAAACAAGAAAACTTCGTTTTATTTCAACAAGATTTTGGGGTCCCACTGGTGAGCAAAGCATCAGTCTAAATGCCTTAGAGGCAGTTTTGATTAAAATGACATGTTGTTTTTTTTTAATTCTGAAAAGAGATTTCAGACTGATAGGAGATTCAGACATATTTTAAGACAAAAAAAAAAAAAACTCATACAAAGCAGAATTAAATAATCGCTGAATAAAAGTGCCTGTAATATGTGACTCATAGGTGACCTGTGTGTTGAGAGCCTGCGGTGTTTATAGGGACAGGGGTGAGGAAGAAAAACTGGGTGGGGCCATACCCTGGAGGCTATGTGTGACCAAAGAAAATGGGCTTTGTTCTATGCTTCAGAAAGGTTTTGGAGCCTGAACCTGTTGGGAATGGGACAATGATGTGTCCCTCTCTTTAGGTTGAGAGGGTATAAACATTTGTATTATAAAGGATACATCGAAAGGGCCCTAGAAAAGAGTGAGGAAAATCCCTAAGGGGGGAGGGCTTTATATTGTACCCTGTGAAAGAGGAGGCCTTTCTGAAAGCAGGGAGAAAGAAGGGAAAAGAAACATTAAGATGTTCTGGTATCTTAGGGGTAAATGACATGGTGACTGACTGACTACAGGACTGCTAGACTGTAACGAGGGAAACTGATGGTTTTAAATGTTTTTAGCCTGGATAACTGGGGTGCTGGGGGTGTGGTGGGCTAAGATGCTGTCCTTAGGTAAGCTAGGAAGATTCAGAAGAGAAATATTTATTCAGATGGAAGAAAAGTGATTAATTTGATTTGGGATGTTTGGGAGGATTTTGGAAATCCCGATTGGTAACTCCAAAGAGGAGTCAAGGCTAGGGAGAGAATTTCTGAAGCTGTATACACTGAGGTCACATTTGAAGCCAGGGGCAATTGGATCTCCCCCAGAAATTTTCCATCCAGAATGGCGGCTTGGACTCCTTGTAGGTAGGTACCTGCTATTAATAGCTAGGGGCTGCTCAGCAGAAGAAAGACCACAAAGGAGCCCCCCCCCCCCACCAGGAGTGGGGGTGCTAGCAGCCTTTACTGTCCTCGGGGTATGAGACATACCCAGGACAGTGATTTTCAACTGGTGTGGTGCAAGGATTTTAAAACATGCAGTACCTGTCTGTTTAGTCAGGGGCACTGACCTCTTTTATTAAATGTCAAATTAAAAAAACGACAACAGCCAACACAATAATAGCTATCTAGTGTGACTGAATCAAAATTATACCTATTTTGGGGGGCAGATCAACAAAATATATATTTTTTGGCGTGCCACAGAATTTTAGTAATTAGTGTCTGTGTGCGTGAGATGAAAAGACTGAAAATCGCGGCCACGGGAGAGCAGTTCTAGAGTTCTCCAGCAGAAAGTTCTTCCAGGTTCCTCACGAGATACCTCACCTGTTGCTCGTCGGAACATTACAATTATTAGTGATGTCTGCTGTGGACTCAGAAGAGTCAATAGGCCACATTTATTTGACTGCACATTTACAACCTATAAGAATGAAAAAACAGGGCCAAAGAAGAACGTTAGGAATGCAGGGAGAAAAGATAAGGAAACTCAAGACTGTCGCATTACAGGAAGGAGATATTAAATAAGGAGCAGTGGGGGAGAAAGGAAATAAAATAGGTTTTAGACAAGACTAACATGGGTATTCAGAAGCTTTGGGCAACTTTGAAAAAGGTTCAAGTCCAAGGTGCTAAGGTTTTTACTGCATGGGCAGGAAGTAGACTCCTCAGTCTAGGTGACTCGAGAGGTTCACAGTAACGGGAAGGGGAGAATTGGGGTGATCACTAGAAGGTGATATAGGGAAGATACAGAGAGCTTGATGCTAGAGTTTCTAATTTTGTCCGTGACGATTAACACAGAAATACCTAGAACAATACACTTGAATTTATTACCTATATACTACTATATACCTATATGCCTATAGTGCTATAAGTATGTACCTAAGAACAGTTTCCCCAGGGTACCCTGTCTAAAAGTTGAATTTGTATTCAACTGTGTTTTTTGTTTTGTTTTGTTTTGTTTTTTAATTTTTAAAAACTTTCTTCCCTCAAGAAACTGCATTCTCTTCCCCCCCAGTATTGTGCTAGGTACTGGAAGGGAATCTAGAAAAATAAGGCGTGGCCTAGTGAGATAAGGAGGAAAAAAAAAAACCTAAAGGGCCTGTTACAGCTGAGCAAGATTCTGAGGGAGGCAGTGGGAGCTGATCATCGAAGCGCACGGAACGGGCTGCACAGGTGCAGGGACTGGGCAAGGCCCTGCAGGTGAGGCAGAGAACTCACGAAGCGGGGAGCAATGCGGTGTGCTGCGGTGAGTGCCTGACTCACGTTCCTGCTACTTGGGGAGCGCTCGCGTGCTGGGAAATGTGGCGAGTCAGATTGGGTGAGGTCAGATCCCGAAGATCTCTGGGGTCCAGGCAGCAAGACTTGGGGTTGATACACTGAGCATAATTTAGGAACTTGAGTAGGTCGCTAACCTGATAAAAGAAGTACTTGAGATCTGACCAATGGGATGGAGCTCATAACTACTGAGGAAAAATTCAGAATCAAGCTGTGTAGCTTATTGCAAGGGAGAAAAGGACTGCATGGCAAAATGAACAAACAAGGAAATAGGACTTTGTGCCCCCCCCCCCATTCCAAAAAGGAAGAACACCAGAAGCCTTCTTAACCAAAATAATGAGAACTAGTAGGTTGGTCGATGAAAATATCAGTGAAGATAATTGATAGAAATGAAAACCATAATGCTTATCTATTTGCCCCATTCTTAAAGTGAGTTGCCTCTTTGAACGTGCTGACTAGAATACTTCAGTCTTTCTTCCCTGACGCCCATTATGTATCATTAAGGATTTCCAGTTTTAGTGTTTTTAGAGTGAGAACCTTTTTTCTTTTAATTTCAGCTTCACTGAGGTATAATTGATGAAATTGTAAGACCTTTGTACACGTGGAGATTGGATATACGCACACACTGCAAGGATCCCCCCCACCCCGCCATCTAGTTAACACGCTCAGCACCTGAGTGAGAGTCCTGATACTAACCAGCATAACCAGACTCTCCCCACCGATTATGAGATTATAATTCCCTTATAAGAGATTATAATTGCCTCTGGAAAATTTAAGTAGGTTTTTTTTTTAAGCAACTGACGTTTTATGGAGTCTTTCATTGTACTCACTGCATGTAGAAATACGAACCCTATTCCTTTTCACAGTTATATTTGATTTTATGTACTACCCAATTGAACTATGTAGTTCCAATAACAAGTATAACTGGCATCAAGATGTTGGGGAGCGCGTGAGTACAGTGGAGTGAGCAGAGGGCCCATGCTGTGGGCAGGTTCTTTTTTTTTTCTTTTAAGATTTTATTTTTTTAGAAAGGGTAAGGAGCGGGGAGAAAGAAAGGGAGAGAAATATCAGTGTGCGGTTGCCTCTTGTGCGCCCCCTACTGGGGACCTGGCCCGCAACTCAGGCACGTGTCCTAACTGGTAATCAAACTGTTGGCTCTTTGGTTTGCGCGCCATCACTCAATCCATTGAGCCACACCAGTCAGGGCTGTGGGTAGATTCTTAAGTGGAGGTCAATTGAAGCAGCCTTTAACTTCCTTCAGATTCAGTGACTATGAGGTGTGCGTTCTCAGGTTTTCTTTACGTACTCTGTGGAACGCATGGTAGGGGGTGTCTCCTATATGGGAATGCTACCGCCTATTAGAGCCACTTCCTATGTATGTCTACCCTGTGCACATCGCCGGCCACGTTTCAGTTGTCGCGTCTCCTGCTGTCTTCCCCCTCTGCCACCCCACTCTGCCCGTGTTGATTTCAGCCAGCGATTCCCAGCAAAACTGCTGGTTCCGCCTTTGAATACCAAGAAGCTATGGAAGCCATGCAAAGCCAGAATAGTGCTAAGTATGTTTATTAGTAAAACTTGGTCATTTTTGCCACTGTTTTTCTTTGTGTTTTAAAATTAGAAATTTTGGCCCTGGCTGGTGTGGCTCAGTGAATTGAGCGCCAGCCTGCAAACCAAAGGGTCGCTGGTTCGATTCCCCAGTCAGGGCACATGCCTGGGTTGCAAGCCAGGTCCCCAGTGGGGGCGCGTGAGAGGTAACCACACACTGAGGATTCTCTCCCTCTCTTTCTCCCTCCCTTCCCCTCTGTCTAAAAATAAAATAAGCACAATCTTAAAAAACAAATAAATAAAATCTTTAAAAGAAAATAGAGATTTCGATTTAAAGTTTATTGCATAGCAGATTGTTTGCTATATATATATATATATATATATATATGTATATGTGTATATATATATATGTATACATCTTAGCTAACCAAGGCTCAAAGTTTTATTTTGGATTTTCAGCTTTATTGGCTTGGCATTATATGAAGCAGGACAGTCATACTCGACAAAGAGTATTATGTATATTTAGAAGCACCATACAGACATAAATTGAGCAAATCCAGATTTGAAGTTACTGTACATTTCCAAGTTGGCTTCTCAACTTTAACTAGAGCCAGACGCTCCTCTACTGACACTCTAATAATATGTGTATACATGTATGTATATGTGTACATATGCACACATTTTTATATAGCTGAACAAATACAGGTTTGTCTGCATATGTGGAATTAAATCCTCCACAGGACCAGCCACCCTCTGCCTCCTTCCCACAGTATACCCTGCATGTCTCTAGTTGTTCTCTGTTTACTCATGGTTTCTAGCCAGAACATCTCTCGTCTAGGTGCTACCTCCTGACTTTCACTCAGCTTCAACTCCCACACCAACTGGACATACTCTTCCACTCTTACGGTTCAGATTCCTAAGAGAAGTGAACTGACTCTGCCCATCACTCTCGCTCCGGTTTATGCCGAGACCCTCATGCCAGGCCCTGCACAAGCCTAAAGATAGGGCACCCTGAGGACGGGGACCATTCTCGGCCGGGCCGGGCGAGACCAGGTCAGGGAGAAGCTGCCTAATAGAGGAATGTGGCTGCGCAGGGAGCAAGCATCGTGGGCAGAGCAGTTTCCCTTAGATTCTAGGATGGCAGGAAGGGTAAAGGCTGCCATCACTTACTCAGAGGGGTGTTATATACACGTGCAAGCAGGCCTCACTTGGCACCACTTCAGCGCGTATGAATTTCCGTTACTGTGTTACAGCTGACAAACATCAGTGCCCCAATAACAAATTTCGGTCACCCTATGTATTAGGTGGCTAGGGCTGCCATAACAGAATGCCACAGAGCAGGGGGCTTAAATAACACATTTGTTGTCTCACATTTCTGGAAGATGGAAGTCTGAGAACAAGGTGTTGGGAGGGTTGGTTTCTTCGGAGGCTCCTCTCCTTGGCTTGTAGATGATCGTCTTCTCCCTGAGTCTTCACGAGGTCTTCATTCTGTGTGTGTCTGTGTGTGTCCTAACCTCCCCTCCTGAGGACGCCAGTCATGTTGGATGAGGGTCCGCACTAATAACCTCATTTTAGCTTCATTACTTCTTTAAAATCCCTATCTCCAAATGGTCACATTCTAAGGTACTGGGAGTTTGAACCTCAGCATGTGAATTTTGGGGGGACACAACTCAGCCCATAACACCATGATATCCTAACTGGGAGTCATTGGGTTAGGTACAAACTTGGCCGCTGGCGTTTTAGTCCACAAATCACTGTAAATATCAGACACACATTATGATCAGTGTTCAGTCACATCACTGAGCATGTTATTTCGTCCATGCACAGCAGCAGAACAGGCCATTGTGACGTCTCCTTGTCTCCCAGTGATAAACCCACACAGCAGTCTACAAAAACAGATAATCAAGAGAGGGAATTGGCCACTAAAGGTGAAAGTGCATCAAACAAAGAGTAACAACAGGGGAAGCAAAATTGGATGTTATTAGAAGATTTGAAAATTGCAATGTCCCAGTGAAAACAGGATGAGTCCTACAGTTAACTACAATACAAACCATACTGAAAAAGTCGGTTGACTATAAAAAAACAAGCTAAAGTCGCATTAGTGTATTTTAATTTATACTGCGCTAAAAACATAACGCCTCTTAGGGTTGAATGTGAACATCTACTTTGAATTGAAGACCATAATAATAAAAAATAATCATACCAATCTAGGTGTGTAATGCTCAGGCCACACGCTGAAGTACTTAGTTGCGGCACTGAAAGAAGCCAGTAGTTACAAGGAGCCTGGAAAAGACCCTTCGCTGCCGGTAATGGCCAGTGTCATGAAGTGGGCAAGAATTGGTGACTGTGGGCCAGGCTGGTGACGCTGCGAAATTAGCCCCCCGGCTCCAGGGATTAGTCAAGGCAGGTGGTTATGATGCTCATCAAACATTTACTGCTGGTGAGACATCTGTTTTAGAAGACAGCCCCTCTCGAGAGCTTACCTGAATAAAGGTGTGTGTGGGCAAAGTGGCCAGAAAGGAGAGACTTGAGATGTTCAGCCAGAGGTGCTCCGTGTGGGCAAACTTACTGATGTAATTGAGGAAATGGTTGTGAAGGAAAGAATGAAGAGGTTCCAGAGAAAGGGACGCCAGCAAAAAACAAACAACAACAACAACAACAACAACAACAACAAAAAACCTTAAAATTAAAGGAACTCTGAGATCTTCGAATACATTGGAGAGGCAAAGGATAAGATGTTGGCAGCTGATCCTTGGCAGTTGACCAAGGCATACAAAAAAAGATATTCATTCTATATTATATTATTTAATGCTCAGTGTTTTTAATATTTTAAAGTAGTATACTAGATAAATACCCATTTTACCATGTTTTTTATTTCCCTGTACATGCAGAACTGGCAATGAGTTTTTAATGTTTTGACATAAATTTGTAAAGGTCATGGAACAACCGCAGTGTTCCCACTGAATATTAAAATTGCTTTGTATGGGGTCCCGCACTTATAGGTTCCCACACTTCCATGAAAAGCAAGGACTGCCCATGTGTTCGAGTGTGTGTATCTTTGCTGGAATTCCTTCTAAGATGTACCATGTTATCTTTTTACTTTCCTTATTCCCCTGAGCCTATCAAGCCTAATTTAGCCTTTTCCTCTTGGTTCAGTCATTATATGTGCTTCAGAGTAGATTAACATCCTTGTTAAGGGTATGCAGCCAAACTTCCAGAGTTTAACTCCAGCTGGGTCTGCGACCTGTGTGATTTGGAATAAGGTGCGTCATCTCTCGGTGCCTCAGTTTCCTCATTGGTAAAGTGAGCAGAATAACAGTTCCTCCCGGTCGTGGTGTAAATGAGGGTAAAATGAGCAAAGGTATGGAAAGCACTGGGCGCCTGGCAACATAGTGGACGCTGTGAGTGAGCTGGTGCTGCTAGGGGCAGAAATATCCGTGATGCCATGTATCTTGAGATGTGTTGAAACGGGCTATTTCTTTCCTCTATCAGATGGCCTCAAACTACGATAGTCTTTATTTCTGGGGTTGTTTTACTTATGTATTCTCCTCCCTTGTAGCTTGGCCTTTAATGGTCTTCTTTGCATCTGCCTCAAGCACAGCAAGTTCCCTCCTCTCAAGCACCCTCTCATTTGAACTTGGTGCTTTTAACGGCAGTGGCTTTATGGGCCAGAGAGTGGTCTCGTACTGCCATGTAAGCCTGGACCGGGGCCCAGCTCCTTGCAGACGACCGATCGCAAGGAAGCTCAGAGGAGAGCCATCTTTTTTGGCTCAGGGACCTCTAGTTCACCATTTAATATTACCTCCAAATGAGATTATACTCTTAATCATTCTATTGTCTATTTTGATAGCATTAAAATTATTTTTACAAGTATTGAAATATTACCACAGCCTGTTTCCTTCTTTGGCTTTGGCACATCTTCATGCCTCTAATGTACTAAGAACCCTGAAGGACCCCAGTGGCCCAGACTCATCAGAGAAGCCCTGCACAAGAGTCCAGTGGGTAGAGTTCCGGCTATGTTATGAGCTGATAGGAACTGGGTAAACGGTCTCCGGATAGGAAGACAGAACTCCATTTCTCTTAATTCTCCATTGTTTCTCTAAGCCTCTCTCAGGCTCACAGATTCTCTCGGGTTCTTCGATTTCACCCAAGGGAGCAGCGGAGTGTTTGCCTTAACCTGTGAGAACAAAGGTGTCACTACATTGTGTTTGTAATGTGGTGGGGTCTACAGGGATGGGTGTTTTGGGTAGCCACTGTCTGCTAAATCTAAAAGTCATTCTCGGAATACAGTATTATGCTTAATACTGGCCCAAAAGATACCCTATGGGTTCTTAGTTGATCTTATGGCTGAAATAGTTTTTATTCTTACTATACTGGTTTTCTCCTTCCCAACCCCAAACCTCTTTTACCTGATAAGGTGTACTAATTTGCCTCATCCCAGTTGGATAAGCTGTGGCTCCCCTTTCCCGTTTCCCCACTGGGTCTCCTTATGTAGCTTCTGTTTGCCATAGGGCAAAGTGATCTGAAGTTGTTGAAGAAGAAACTGAAAAGCTCACTGTACCAGAAGTTCAGTTAAACTGAGGCTCCATTCCCTTCCCCTTTATGGCCCGCAGTGTACATTTCAGCCTCCCACTCAGGGAGAGCTGGAAGTGCAGTTGGCATCCAAGTTGCCTGGCAAATGAGTGAGGAAATGAGAGTCTATTGAATCAATATGCCATCAGCTGTAATTGTACCACTCTGGAAAAAGAAAAAAATATATACTAAAAAAATCCTTAGCCTTGGGATTGACTTGTTTCTTTTCTTGAATATTTGTCATTCAAGTTAACAAAATTATAAAAATAAAGTCTGTGACTAGGTATGCTCTATATACAGGTATTTTCTTACACTGTGGCTATCTCAATACCGTTTGAATGAGCAAGGATTTTGAAAGGCTTCTAGTCATTGGCCAGGGCAAGACTGAGCATGCTACCTGTTGAAATACTGTAAGGTTCGAGTTTGGAAGGAAAGTTAGCAAGATTCCACTAGTATTGTGTGCTGTGCGTTGAGGTGGTAGGAACATGTATTAACCCGCAGTTGTTGGGGTTTTCCCCCCCTAGTATTTAGAAAATATTTTTTCCAGGGTCTTTTTTTATTGTTGTGGTAAAATGCACACAAAATTCTCTATTTTAATCATTCTAAGTGTACATTTGAGCACATTGTTGTACAACCATCACCACTTTCCACTCCAGAGCTTTTTCATCATTCCAAACTGAAATTCTGTGCTCATTAATCAATAATGACACCAACCCCCCTTCCATTTGACCCCTGCTAATCACTGTTCTTCTTCCTTATGTAAGAGCGATCAGACAATATTTGTCTTTTAATGTCTAGCTTATTTCACCTTAGGGATCTTGATTCGATGCATCCTTTTCTAACAGATTGCTTTATGGGATAATAATAATCCAAATTCATACGCATGCAAAGCTGCGAGTCTGAAATTCTGTATTGAAAAGTGCTGCAGTCTTTATTACACCAAGTGCCTAAAATGATGTGTCATTTTGAACAAGGATTCCATGTTCTTTTTTTTTTTTTTGGCTGTTGTTAAATATTCTTATTATAAGAAAGTTTCTCATGCATGGAATCTTAAATTTTAAAATTCCATTTTTTTGTTGTTGTTGCTGCTGCTACTGCTGCTGCTGCTGCTGCTGCTGCTGCTGCTCATTTGTTTGGGGGGATCATTACCTGTACTGTTGATATCCAGGGTCCCATAGGAGTTTGAGGGAAGTTTAAGCTCCCCAAATAATGGAATCAAGTTTAGTGATGTGTGACTGGCCCACAGTAAGTAATAATATTGACATGACTCAATTCTTTAATGCTTAGCCCTCAACTATGTAACCCTATCTCTACCCCCCCCAGTAGCATCCTAGGCTCTTCTGGAACCCTAGAGTTCCTGAGGGGGGAGGACCCCCCCAACAGTCCCCCCAGAAAGCTGTAGGATTCCAGAAGAACCCTATCTCCACCCCCCAGTAGCATCCTAGGCTCTTCTGCAATCATAGAGCTCCTGAGGGTCTGAGGACCACCCCCAGAGAATTGGTCAGGAGGCAGAAATGTGATATTTAAATATTAGAGTTAAGTATTACAATACTAAATTCCCCATTTCACATCCAAGAAATTTCCCATGCATTGTCTAGATGTCTTTTGAATTTCTCCTTTCAGTTTTCCCTAAGATGGTCCGTTCCACTGTAAGGGCTGTGCCACAGCTGCGCGGTGGACTTAGGAGATGCTGAGAAGGAAGAGGCAACCCCAGTGAAACCACGCGCCTGAATTGGCTTGTGGCTTTTGTTTGCTTGTCCCCGGTTATCCATTCATAGTCTTGGATCTGTTCTGCGGTGTGTATTATGAAGTCATGTATCATAGCACCTCATTATACCGCGGGCAAAAAGGGTAATGCCGACTCTCTGGACTGTCCGGCTTTCACTAAAAGACTAGTAGTGTGTGTCAGGATGACAGGGGCACGGCTGGACCCACGTGTGGCTGATTCCCAGGTCTGCCATGTGCTCTGCAAGCTGCAGAGTGGTTCCTCTAAAACAGCTATTTCTGCATGACCTCTTCTGCATTTTATCAGAACCCACACGCTGCTTTCTTAAGAACTGAGGAGGGAGTCAGTCTGTACCTCATTCTTGCCCGTCCTGTGTCTTGAAAATGTATTCTTTAAAAAAAAAAAAAATTGAAAGAAAGAAAGAGAAAAAAGGGAGGGGAAAAAAGGTTGCCATCCAGTGGAGAAAGGAGTAATTCCCAGCTTCATTCAGGAAAAACGCAGACTGAAATATGCTTCACTGTTTTAACTTGGCTGGGGATTTTTTTTTTTAATCACCAGAGGGTTTGGTTTTTTTTTTTGACATCCGGAGCCAGAAGGGTGCAGTGTGCCTTTAAGGAAAGAAGCGCCTCACCAAACTTCGCTGTAGTTGTAGCTCACCGTTTGCATAGGGAAGGAAAGTGTTAATTTCTTATTTGTACACTTTTTTTCCCCCGACTTCCTTCCTATTCACTTCATTAAATCTAGAGGCAGTTCAGCATGGGAGCCGTCTGTATGTTGAATTAGGGCTCGCACTCTTGCGCAACACGTCACCAGTCGGAAACTGGGGGTTTGCTTCTGTGATTTATTTCATTGTTGTGCTGGTAAAAGGTTTGGAAGGGAATTCTTTTTGGGGTAGTACTTTAGCATTGTGTAGCAAGTTTTTTGTTTTTGTTTTTGTTTTTTTGTGCCCCCCCCTCCTAGCACTGAGTTAAGTCAGTTGAGCCAGTTTAAGTAATTTTTTTTAAATTAAAGAACAGTTTTAAATGTCCAAAAATAATTTTACTTACATGCAGGAGTAATCTTACTCTACTCTTTAAGTGCGAAAAGCACCGGGAAATATTTAGTGAATTGATTTCCATTAGAACAAGACCCTTAGAAATCCCTGAACATGAAGCACTGCAAATGGATGTTTGGGGTCTTTGGGGAGGAGGGAGGATGTTTTGTAGCTCTCTGCATTCCTGCATAAAACCTTAATTTAAGGGGAATAATGGTCAGTACTTTGTGTGTTTCCTTGTGATTCCAAAACCTAAATTTAATAAGAATCTGCGTGTATTGGCAATTGTAATAAAAATTGTTTTACTAGTTCTTTTTGCACTTTAATTTGTTTTTGCTTTTTAGCTACTTAGATTTAGAGATTTAAAGTCCAAATATCACAAGCTTATGCTTTGTTCCTTTTTTTTTTTTTGCAAAGTTAAGGGGGGGGTGAGAGTAGAAATATCCTTTACAACTTCCCTCTCCCTCTTCATTTATCCCACTGAAAAGAAAAACAATGAAAAATTTTACAGCATGAAACTGAAAGTGAAGTGTCACAGTTGTTCGGGATTTTCTGTAAAGAGCAGAATAACATTTTATGAAAATATTTGAACTTGAGAACATGCACATTGCTTTTACTGACAAGCATTTAATGAAAAAGAAATTCTTTTATTAAAAAAAAAATCATCTTAGACTGCTCCAAAACCATGCAGCTTGTTTTATTAAAAAGCACTAAAATGAGGTTTAAAATACCAAAAAAAGCATACCTCGTTTTAATTTTTGAAAATGCATTTGAATATTAATTTGTTTTCTTATTGGCTTAATTGTTAAAATGCAAGTAAGAATCAGAAACCGCCTGAGCAAAAATCTCTAATTCTGCTGCCTGGAATAATAAGAGGGGAAAAAAAATATGATAAGTAGTTGTCAATATTAAAACAGGCTGAAGGAGGAAGGCTTCGGGCCTTGTAGTAGGTAGAATGAAACAGCAGATTTGAGTATCCACAATCCTTTCAGTATTAAATTTTCAGTGAAATAAAATTACTTGTATATGAAAACATAGCCTTTCCCCAGCTCTCTTTTTTTTCCTGATCAGCTGATGAAGAGACTAGCAGCTCGCTGCTTTGCTGGCTTGTTAATTTTATCCCCACTAACTGTGATTTCCGATAGCCGGCCTGCTGATAGTGGTAAGGTAAATATCCTTTTTCGTTGCCGTCTTGAAGATTCAGTAGAACTACATCCCAGGCATGTGTAGGTGTGTAACACATCAAAAGCCGGTGTTCTCCGTATTTCTGTGTGCAACTGGGTGCTTGAGGAGAGCAGTACCATTAACTGTTGACAGCCTTGCATGCTGTATTTATTATTAGCATGTTCAGCCTCCAAGATTTGCGGGACAATTTCCTTTTCTTAATCTTTGCTTAGCTGCAGTGTGTTTAGCTGTATAGTGGGTGTCCTGCTTTTAGGCAAATGAATATTAATGAATAATGTGGAGCTTTTTTTTTTCCTCCTTTTTCCTTTTTCCTCATAATTCATCAGATCTCGCCTCCTTCATAGTGGTTATCTGAACATTGTAGGATCGTGATGGAAATTGTCTTTTGATTATTAAGGCCTAGCCTCAGACTGTCCCTTAGGATTCTGTCTGTGTGCATGTTGCTTCTATGGTTTTGCACATTGGAAGATGCATAGAAAACATTTTTTTTTTTAATCCCACTGGCATTTTTAACATGCCAGGTTGTTTTGTGTTCTGCACCAGGTTTTCTTCACAAAACCTTTCTTTTTCAGGAGGCATTGTGCACAAGTGAAAGAAATTATGTCTGAGCTGTAATCACTCTTTATATTGATTGTTATACTCACATGATCATAAATATTAGCCATGTTTGGTGCTGTGGAGAAATGAAGGTAATTGCCTTATGATTAGAGCTCTTTCAGCTACGAGAAAGGATTGATTAGCATTTGCATACTGGAGGCAATATTGAGAGGCAGGAGGAACAAATAACAACATCAGTTATTTTGTGTAAGAAGGCAATCTTGAAATATAATTTAAAGGTTTAAAAAAATATTTATTTTTCCCATGGTCAAATATTCTTTTACCTGTTGTGTTTTTGTTTTTGTTTTTTCTTTTGCAGTTTTTTTCCCTCTATTTTTTCTTAAGTTTTGAGATGTACCAGGAAAAAAAAAAGTTTGAACTTCTGGGTCTGTCACATGGATCTTTTAGCCATTTATGAGCAGGTTTCTTTTATACTTGGTTGTTTTTATAGCTATTTTATTATCTCTCTGCATTAGTGCTGCTGGCTCTGGTTTAAAGCAAGCGTTTGCAGGTAATTGGAAAAAAAGTGTTTGTTGTTTGTGAGTGTGTGTGTTCTTCATGGGATGATTTAAGTGCGTTTACAAAGGAATGTGGCTTTGCTCTTCCCCGTTTCCTTGTTTACTAATTGCTGCGTTAGAATAAAATCTGGATACAGTTTTGATTTATGTTGTGAATCGTGAATAGATTGATGTAAAATCATAAAAAAGAATTAGTCAATACTTACATGATTGTAAGGATGTTTTCTCAGGGAAATTTTTTTCTTTACTCATCCCTTTTATTTTTAGTCGTATCTACTCTCTCCCCTTACAGTAATAAGACATTTAAGATCTTTTTCTTCTATTGAGCCAAAATTTCAGTTGGATTCAGTTAACTTCAAACATGTAAATGTATAGATCTTCTCATATTTGTTACAGTCTTCTTTACTATTAGTGTTTCGGGCCTTCAATATATTTTGCTCATGAAACAGACTTGGGTTAAAGATGCATTTATTCAATATGGTGGTCTTCCCTTTTTCTCCCTATTCCACTGACTGCTGTTAACTTTTTTTTGTTTGTTTGTTTCATTTTATTCTAATCATTCAAATTGTATGTGTGTATATGTATATTTGTTATTCTCTTGTCTTGAATTTTTCTCCTTTGTTCCCTATTAACAGGCCATTGAAGACGGCAATTTGGAAGAAATGGAAGAAGAAGTACGGCTTAAGAAGCGAAAAAGACGAAGAAATGTGGATAAAGATCCTGCAAAAGAAGATGTGGAAAAAGCTAAGAAGAGAAGAGGCCGCCCTCCTGCGGAGAAACTATCACCAAATCCCCCTAAACTGACGAAGCAGATGAATGCTATCATCGATACTGTGATAAACTACAAAGACAGGTGAGTGTTTCACCCCTTCCCCTTGGTCGTCTTCACCAAGAGCGAAAGTGAGGTTGCCTCAGAGCAAGAGTTATGAAAATGGGCACTGGGGTTTTTACATTCTTTCCACTTTGTGTTTTATGGCTCTCACTCCAAAGGTATCAGTAACCTTCTGCCGTGTTCAAAATGGCCACTACTGCTGTCTTGTGTGATGTTTTACTGTGTAGTGTTTAAGATATTTGGGAATAGGAGTTTAGATTACAAAACTAGCAAAAGCAATCTGAACTGGAGAAAGATTCTTAAGAAACCCTGAAATATCATCATTTATGTGGAAGGATTGGAATGATAGAGTGAAATTATACTTTTGGGTTGAGTCGTTAGAAAGTTGTTAGAGAAAGTTCTAGTATATTTAAGGCAAATATTTCATGTGAAGACTTTGTTTACAACCAAACAGATGCTTTATCAAAATTACTGTTCCTTCTTTCCTCCCAACACACTTGAATTTCTGAGTACTTGTCTGAGCCATCTTCTTACATAGACAACATGATATTTCAGAAAGTTTACCTCTTTTTCATGGAACTTTTGAATGTGGACTTTGAGAAATCTGTACTGGACACTATCCCCAGACCATTTTAAACAATGAGCAGTTATTTGAAAACCAAAGCAAAGGTCTTTTAGCGTGTTGCTCAGCCCTATACAGTAGATAAACTAGTTAGGCTACATTTTGGTTAGTTGATTTGGTTTCCACTGGATAATCATCTGATGCAGTTTTAATTGGGAAGATCACATCTCATTCCAGTTGAAAAATTGATAGGAAGCAAAACAATTAAATTTTCTTTCTCAAAACTGCATAATGGTATTAATCATTTTTTAGTTACTTTTTTTTTTTTAAACATTAACTAGCTTTGCTCTGTATACCTGGAAGTGTTTAAAAACAAATAACTAAGTTGTGATTTTAGGTTAACATTGTGACTTTAGTGAATGTGTTATACCAGGGGAAAAAACTTAATTGTAAAGATTAAAAATAGTAGAAAAAGCAAGAAACATTCAACCATGGGGTTTTATTGTTACGTTTTTATTATGTTATCTGTAAGGAGTTTTCAGAAATGGTGGCAAGTGGGTGGGAGGAGCTGTGTGTACAAAGGGTCAGAATAACTTGCCTGTCTTTACCTACCAGATCTCTTAAGACCCCTGCTTACTTTTTTTACTCTCTTCCCCGTTTTTTTTTTTTTTTTTTGAAAGTGGATCCTGTTTCAGAATTCTGAAGTAGCTGCAAAGGACAGCCCCATTATATTGGGTTTGGGTGAGCTGTTCATTGACACAGGGGCATGACAGCAATCCAGGAAGGAAAAATTTGGCTACAAGTCCATTCTTTGAATAGAGTGAACAGCAAACTTCCTTGTAAACCAAGAATCAGTAACTCTCTCTGTCGAGTTTCTGTTTACCCCCCACCTGACTGGTGGATCTGCCGCAGGCGGGAACAGTTTCCTTCCAGGAGGCCAACATAGACAGTGACACCTCATTTTATCAGCCCCTCTGTAAAGAAAAAAATAAGCCCAGAGTATCATTCTGCATATGCCTCTAACTTTTTTGCCTTTGTCTTGGGAGAGCAAAATGTCTGTTTCCTTGTGTGACAGGCATTTCGTTCATTGCCTCCTCGGTGAGTCTAGGGCTGCTGTAGCCCTGAGAACAGCCGAGGAACGTCTTGGAAGTTGAGAAGCTGGGCCTCTTATACGGGGTGATGGCTATCTTCACCTTTAACGGTGCGTGGTGCAAGAGAGCTCACCAGCCAGAGAAACACAGATTGCCAACAGATTGTTTTATTTCATGTTTCATGTCCTTTTTTAAAAAAAAATCAAACAAGCACATTAAACTAGAGAGATCTTATAAAATTTCAGATTTTTTTTACCCCCTCCCACTTTACGGAAAACCTAAAAATCTGTTGGCACTCTACCCACCTTTCCCTTAGGTAGCAACCCAGTCAGAGTAAAGAAGAGGCCACCTCCTGTCTGCGGGCTGTCCTGCTCTAGTGTACCAGAGTCCTCCTCACCCACTATGACTGCTTGAGTGTGGAGTGTCAGTTACCTTTTATCATCATGCTTTTCACACCTGGCCCCCTTCGTTCACTCACATCTCCTGGCCCCATAGCCTTTTGAGTTTGTGATTTACTGATACACATGGCTATGGACTGACATCTGTCCTAGAAACCACCCAAAATACAGAATAGTAAAATGTTAGGTCCCTTAAACGTTAGCTAAGCATAGGACAGTAGTTTAGAGCACAAGCTTTTGTCTTGATTTACCTATCTGCGTTTGAATCCTAACTCTATGCTAGCATTTCCTGTGGGGGGTGAGGAGGGGCAGGTTGGCCAGAGTGACCAATTTTAAATCCTCACCTGAGGATCATCGTTCACTGATTTGAGAGAGAGAAAGGGAAACATTGACATGAGAGGGAAACATCGGTTGCCTCCCGTATGCACCCGGGCCTGGGATTGAACTTGCAACTTAGGTATGTGCCCTAACCACGGGTCAAACCTGCAGCCTTTCAGTGTACAGAACACTGCTCCAATCAGTTGAGCCACCTGGATGGGGCAGGAGTGAGCTATTTACTTAACCTCAGCTTTCTTACCTACAAAATGGAGTAACTACTGACCTGCCTCTAGAGGCGTTATGAGGACTTGATGAGTTAATACAAACCAAGCTTTCTGAACAATTTAATTATTAATAATCAACCTTTCAAACTATGTGTAACTAATCTCATGGGTGAATGAGGCTCTGAGCACTATAAAGTAAGTGTCCTTTCTGATAGGCTTTGCATCATTTTATTTCCAAATAACAGAAAACACATTTTCTGTGGGACTGATCATTGAACATGTCTTTAGTTGTGCTATAATGAAAGGATATTTAAGTTTCAGCATGCAGACAATTGAGTAGGTTCTTTCCCCCCTTTCTCTGGTTTTATTTATTTTTTTTACCTTTCCTTTGAAAAGCACCCTGGTAAGACTCCATCCTATTAGCTCACACATTTAGGTGCTTTTAGGAGCCTGTGCAAAGTTTCCCACGGCTGCATCTTTCATGTATGTTTCATGTTAGCAATCCTCAAGAAAAAGCACTTATTTCTATTTATATATATTTTTTTATTTCTCTTACCAAACTTGGTGCTCAAGTAGGAGGCACTCAAATTAGGAGGACTGTAATTAGATATGTTGTCATATTTTTGGTTGGTTTTAGAAAATGCTGCTGGGAAATGTACCCCTCCATGTGTTCAGAATTTTGCACCGTTCAAGCCAGCTACTAATATAGTAACTCAACCTGCCTGTGAAGGAAATACCACCTGTACTAACCTCCCTCCCATCACCTCAGTCAAATGTTAGAGCTCTGTCAGTGGTGCAAGATTAGCAGTATATTAAATAATACCTGCCATCTATATTTAACTAATATATAAGAATTAATTAGCTCTTGTGAGACAGTTTTTTTTTCCCCAAAGTTCTTCCATGATTTCTGGGACAGATGTATCTTTATTTTTTATAAAGGACTAGGATAATATAAGTGTCTATTGCCTTTGTTTTCAGCACCCGGCCTCATTTTTTTAAAAGGAGGATCATTTTTAAAATGTCACCCCAAATTGTGTGATTCATAAATGTAAAATCTCTCTGCGGTAATTGCTATTAGAGGTAGTACCAGTCTGCTGCTACTCGTTCCCACCGTTTTATTTCCCCAAATAGAAAACTTTATGTCAAGTAGTGTTAGAAGGCTTTGTTTTGACTTGCTAAGCATGCTTTGTTTTCTGTTTATGTAGAAGGCTTTTAAAATCATATTCTCAGTTTATGTGACATTTAACCTAACGCTGTCTTTGTAAAGGAATTCACCCTAATTTGCATCTGTGCCCTTTAACATTGCCCCTGGGATGAGATGTGGACTAGGAGGGTGAAGAGCAGGGTCGGGTGGAGCTATTCCAAGTCTATAGAGACATGACCTACAGTTCCGTGAATAAAGAGAGAGAGTCCTAGAGCGATTCTTAGTGTTGGAAGGGGTTTTAGCTTTACCTGGTCTAACTTCCCACAACCTGTATATGTTCCCTGAACTTCCGACAGGCTGTCATTCATCCTTCCTGTGACATTTCCAGTGTGCAGTTCATGACACCAAAGGACATCTCTAAACACAACAGCCATTCCCATATTAAGATGGATTCAGGCTTCTGACGTCTAGCTGTTTGTTCTACTTAGACCTTCAGAGAGTAAACCTGTTCTCAGTCAAAGAAATGTCTTTTAAAACATTTGTAAACACATTCACCTCAGGACATTCTCCTTCAGGCCTTAACACCTCACTTTGCTACCCAGTGATACCTAGAGTTCCATCACCCTGGTCTACCTCCTTTGGTACATTCTACCTTCTTAGTGTCTCGTTTAAAACATGGCACCCAGAACTTCACAGATATTTCGTGGGCTAATTGCAGGATGGCTGGCTTTCTTATTCTGAATACCAGAGTTCTGTTAACGTAACTCAAGAGCGTGTTAACTTCCTCCAGCAACTTCGACACAGAGTTAACTCAGGTTGAACATGTGACATGTTGGAAAAACTCCCACTCCCTCAAACATGCAGACAGCTCTTTTCTCACTAGAGTGCTGCCAAGGTTAGTCTTCAACTAAGCATTTCTTTCCTTTTTTTTTTTTTTTTGAGCTAATATCTACTGATTTTATTCTTATCCCTATGCAGTTCCATTTAATTGATTTTTGTTTTATCATTGTAATCTACTGATATAATTCTAAATTTTTGTGCTTTAAAAAAATCATGTTTACTTACTTGTCTGCCTAAGTTTTTGTTTTGGGGTTTTTTTTGTTGTTGTTGTTGTTACTTGTTTTGTTTTTGTCATCTGAAGATTTGCTATAAGCCGTTGTTGAGAAACTGCTAAAGGACAAAGGACAGGCCTCTATATCATGGTTTGAAAATCACTTCAGGTTGACATGAATTTATTAACCAGTAATCCTGAAAGTTGATTAGCCACCTGTGAATTCACATGACCATGCCATCATGCCACCCACATTTATCTATCCTTTCTCAAGGTTATCAGGAAAGGCTAAAACCAAGCTATACCATATTTATGGCTTCTCCAATCTATCAACCTAGAATCCCTGCTGAAAGAATGAAATGAGGTTAGCTTGCCATGGCTTTTTCTAAGAGACCCCCTACTGGTCCTTAATGATGTTATTTATCTTCTCTAAATAGCCCCATGGCATCTGAATAATTTCTTTTAAGTTTTTACCCACGGTCCACATCAAGCAGAGCAGTCTCAGGTTTTCTTTCCCCTTTTGAAATTGGGACGTTTGCTCATCTCTAGTCTTCTGACTCCATTTCTGGTCTCTGCAATTTCTTAACCAGCATTAGCAGGAGCAGTCTGCACACCCTTTCAGGGTGTAATTAGTTTGCAGCTGGACACTTGCGCTCATTTGAAGGACCTTGATAGGCGTCCTCTCCACTTTCCTGCCAGTAGCTTTCGTACCACCTTCATGATGCCTTGCTTTGCCAATCCGAGCATTGTTCTCATTCCTGAAGAGTCCGCAGTCACAGTATGAGGTTATTGTCATCTCCTCCCTCTCCACCAATCATTTGAGGACCGTAGCAGAAGCATTTCGTGAGGACTGACCCTGTGGTCTGTGAAGGCTTTATAGGTTTCATGTCCACCAACTTTGAGAATGGACACAGGGAAGCAGTGGGGGAGGCAGGTGCTACCTGCCTGAACACAGCCCTGGCGTACAGTGGGTGAGTGGCAGGAGGGACAACCACAGAGCTCCTTCCTTTCTCCCAGAGCTCTTAAGGCTGTACTCTGTTCCCTGAGCTAGGACTGTCTTCTTGCCCCTCATTTTAGTAAGCCCCGATGCTATCTGTAGGGATGGTGGAAAGCCTTAGCATGTTCTGAATCTTATCCCTTTTTACATTGTAGAAAACCATTCCTTCGTTTACTGCCTTCCCCTCTTATTTCCAGCCCTGCACTGCTACATAAGGCCAGAGGTACTTGCCCCCATGCAGTGGAGGAGATAGCTGTCCTACCCGATGTTACTGAATGGGCAGTGGACTGGGGAATTCAGGAAAAGGGGGGGGGGGTCATGTGAGCCCATTTATATAAGGGTACAATGGCATTATCTCATGCTTATGGTCACTTTTAGGGGGAAAATATAGGTATCTATATGTATCATTATAACAACATTTACCAGGGTAATGAGACAAAACATTTCATTCCATTCCATTATAGCACCTTTCCAAGGATTTGGTGCACGGCAACCTAAAGACGAAATATACTTGCTTAATTCCTATACCTGCTGAAGAGGCATTCGTAGCATTTCCCTCATTTTGTGTAAAACTGAGCTACTGTTTTCAAGGCTCATATGTAGTCAACTCATTCTCCAGAAGGGATGGACTCTTATTTTTTAAAAAAACAAACCAAAATATTGCACTGTTCCAAGATTTTGTCTACAGAGTGCTTTCCCTGAAGTGCCTTTAGGTATTTGCTGTGTCAGAGGCTTTCCTACATTGATCATCATCCTGAGGTCGACTGTTCATACCACCATTCATATTGTCTTTCTAACATAGATTTGTAGTCACATGCATTTGTATAACCAAATCCACATCATTATTCAATATTCTCTTTTGTTATGTTGGGGTTTTTTTGTTTGTCTGTGCTTTTTTCCCCCAAGCCAGACTGCTGACCAACTATGTAGGCCTGTCCCCACCTGCTTCTTATCGGCACCGTTTTAAATCATTTGGCTGGAATTTCCTTGTTCAGAGCCTCACATCCTCAGCAGCTTGTCATTGCCATTATTCTAAATCATAGAACCGTGCCTATCTTTTTTCAAATCATTTGCCGTATGTTCTTTAAAATGTCTGAGACAGTATTTGTCGTTCACTGGTTGCTCTTCCTTCACTATGACACATTCTGAGACTACACGCATCCCCTTGGTTAACACCATCATCAGTTCAGCTTCGCAAAAGTGCACTGGCGAGTGTTCCCAATTCTGTACCTTATTCCTAACTTGCACTCAGATACCATGTTTCCTCAGCACACAAGCACCTCTCCAGCGCACCCCTCCTTCTGCCTCCTCATGCACTGTCTTCGTTAGGCCTTTCCTGTCCCTGGCATGGCCTGGGACAGGTGTGTCCTGCCTGTGTTCCCTGCCTCTAGTCTGCCCCTCATTCTGCCTTCCTTCTGGACAAGCCTATGATCATGTCTCACTGTCCCTTAAGAGCTTTCCGTAGCCTTCCATTGAGCATTTCGGTAGCCAGCCTGATAACGATCAAACTTCTACCATGAGAAAGCTAGTCTTCCGCAGTCTGGCCCTAGCGACCTTTCCAACTTTGTTTTCCTACGTGCCGCCCCTTGTATTTCAGACTTTCTAACTAATTCTCCTATTTTGAATATAAAGCCAGCACTTTCCCCCTCTGCTTCTCTGTTTATGCTCTGCCCTCTCTGCAAGACCTCCTGCTCTCCTAAGGCAGAGTGGGCAGTGGGTCTGAGGAGGGACCTCTGAGGGGCCACACGTGGTTCTGTGTGTGCCAGAGGGTGCCTAGTGTAAGACCTTGTTGGGATGGAGGGTTTTCACAAGATTTGTCATACCTCTCAGCCACTCCTCTGCCACCACACAAAGGACATCAGAAAGGACTGAAGACCTCAGGTGCTCATTTCTTGTCATTTCCAGTTGAATATCGTTAGCTCAGTGATTCTTTTGGAATAGAATAGAGTTCTGAGAAGCAGAACCCACTGTCTAGAGGATGTTCAGAAACCGAGTCTGGCCACTGTTTGGTGCACCCTCTGTGCTGGCTGCTGTAACCAAGTACGGCATCCTATTTAACGTTCACAGCAGTTTCCTGAGGTGAGTATTATCCCCATTCGACGAAGGAGGAGCTGGACTCGGATAAGCTAAGGCTACTTCCCTAAGGTCGCACACACCCCTGGCGATGCCGCCTGTCTTTCACGGCTTCTGAAACAGCGGATGGGAACATGCCTCCTAAAGGCCACGCAGAACAGGTGCGAAGAGAAATGGGACCAGCGTAGCAGGTATTTACATGTTTGAGAGAAGCAGGAAAGTCCTAAAGAGGTTAGGAAACTTTTTCCCCCCATTTCTGGAGAAGTGTATATTTTTTCAGAATGAGCTTCCAGACATAAATCCCGTGTGATCTTCGCAGCCATCCCATGAGGTAGGCAAAGCAGGTAGGTGAGGACACTATGGCTTGGAGAGTGAAATGAATGACCCAAGGTCATCCCACCTAGGAGGCAGGAGCCAGGCCGGGACGGGTACCCAGGTCTTCTGACTGTAGTGTTCTTTCTACTCTACCACAGGTGTAACGTGGAGAAGGTGCCCAGTAATTCTCAGTTGGAAATAGAAGGAAACAGGTCAGGATCTGTCTTGTATTCCCGTGTCTCTAAATACAGGTACCCAAAGGAGTCGGAAACAAATCTCTGCAGTCGCCTCCCAGTGAGCCCTACCTGGAGTGTGGGATGGAGGCGCAGATATTCCAAAACGCCTGCCGTGGCTTTTGGGGTTGTTTGTGCGGTGTGTCCATTTGGGGTCCATTCTGTAAATGCACTTCTTAAAAGGTATCACCGGCACGCCGGCCCCTACTGCGGCGCCTTGGACATGGGCTTCTGTTGTTTCCCCTCCCTTTCAGCGCAGCTTCTGTCTGGCAGTCTGCGGGCCTCTTAACTTCGTGTGTCTTGCTTTAGAAGCTCAGTGAAAAGCACCCTGGTACCCGGATCTCCTGCAGTGCGCTGTGTCTGACATTTCGGAGTTAAATCGTGGCACCTCGAGCGTTCGTGCACTAGCCTGGGCTCGGGGTGTGACTTGTAGGCCTACCTGTCCCGTGTAGCCCTAAGCGTCCCAAGCCAGTCTGTTTAACCTTTGTGTGCCTTTGCTTCTGTCAGGTGGAAAGTGGAAATGCTTTTCTCCTAGAGATCTTGTGAGAATGAGATGACATTAGTTGAGGGGGAGAGAGGGATTTGCTGTATTTGCCTGATTTACCAGGGTTGGGAGTTGTTAGTAATGTATTGGAAATGTACAGTCAGCCTGTACCTTTAAAAAGTATCAGTATAATACTTTACCATCTGTATTCCACGTTTGTAAGTTGACCCAATAATGTCCTTTATGGCATTTTCCCCCACTAGTGTAGGGTCTGAATTAGGGCCAGGAGGACAAAGAATGGAAACTGTCCTGTATTTCAGCATGAATACTCGTCACCAGTTGTGGCTTTCTCCGTTATAAAAGGAGATTAAAAGCAGGGGTGATTTGTACCTACCTCTATCTGTGTGGAGATGAAACTATTGAGCAAGATTGTCTTTTTGAAAAATATTTTCTATTGACATTCAATACACAGTTGTCAATTCGGGAAGCCAGACACACCATCCATAGTGTGTCCTGAGAGACGTCAAGAATTGTGTTCTGTTTTTGCCGCTATGAGAAAGAATCCGGTTTGGATTTGAATTTCAGGACTGAAACAATAGATACTCAACATTATTAGCACGGGCAGTTTAGATAGTGAACCAGCTTGAGCTAATACTTCCACCTCCCAGGACACAAAGGAGGCTTCCCGGCCTAAATGGCACGATGTACAGGCTAAACACCCAGCCCGGTGAACAAGGACAGACATAGTTTTCCCCTTCTTCCATCAAAGTGGTCATGTGACAATGGAAAGTGGACTAATAACAACTTTAAAGATTATTGCGAGCCTCCAGTGTCATGCCTGGGCTTTCTGAGGAAATGGTATGACTGCAGGTAGTTGGCACCTAGATAAATCCGTTTTTACTGGAGACATGTCCAAACTGGGATCGCCAGAGCGAGGTGCCGATGTTTGCTGCTTCGGCGCTCTGGGGTCTGTCCCACCCCTTGCTCTCACATTTGCTTCCTTTTCCCAGAAGCCTGAGCTTAGGACATGTTCAGAAGTTGCATTATGATGTGGACATTTTTAAAATTGTTTTTTAAATTCTTTCTTCATAGGTTCAAAAGCAATGAGCATTTTCTGTGTTTCGGTAGCTGTGCAAGTGTTGAGAATGGGAGAGAAATAAATACAATGGCATGCCGTAAAGCACAGATAGAAACAGCTCTGTGAAGTAGTTACAGACGCAGTGTATGAATAAAGTTAATGTACACGGTGGGAGGGGAGGAATGGGGCAGGAATGGGGAAAGCTTCAAGTGGGCTGTGGGCGGAGTGGGAATTCCCCAGGTAGACTGCGGCAGGGCGGGGGAGGAGGAACAGAGGTTCTGCCATGTGCATGGGCACCACGGAGGTGTGGAAAAGCAGGATCCCCTCAAGAGACCACCCAGATCTCAGGATGACTGGGCCATCAGGTACAAGGGAAAAGGGACATTACATGGGACATGGCAGTGGGTATGAAGAAAAGAGAATACATACTTAGAGGTGTGATTGCCAGGACTTAGGGGCAGACTATATGTGAGAGAAGGAAGATAACTCTTGGATCTCTGTCCTGAGAGGTAAGTGAATATGGTATCATTTACAGAAATGCGGGTGAAATGAAAACATGGCATGTGCATGCGTGTGTGTGCGAGTGTCGCTACCTGGCCCTATGTACTCCATCCCAGGAAATCTCAGTTCTCTCCATAGATATTAACAGCCCTTGACGTTGTGATTATGTTGTTGGTATTGATTCTCCCTTCAGGACCAGCCAAGAAGCTCTTTTGGACAAAATTTGTTTTTAGCAGTGTTGGCACTAGACCTCCCATGTTTCCTTAAATGCGATAGATGGGCTGTTACTGTGATCTCAGGCCCAAACCCCTTCACACTTAATAGCCCCAATTAGTTTATAGAGAAATTGCTGTGAAAAAACAGTATTATGACCAAGTGGATACACTTTGAGAAAACCTTAGTTCTAGGTGAGGACCTGGTGTAGTTTCAGCCTGGCGAGGTCACGGCCTCATGTGCAAGATGCTTCGCAGAGCGTGGTCCTCACACTCAAGTCCTATAGCATCTTGGAGAGTTCCCACTGCCATTAGAGACTCGGAGAAGTTTTGCTGTGAAGCCACCAGTTGACCTTTGTTTAAGCCAGTGTTTCCCAAGCTCATTTGGTAAAGCCTCCCTCCCCGTCCGCCCTTTTCAGGGAACACTGTTAGTGGTCCTTTAAGCTTGTGTTCCGTGGAGCACACTTTGGGAACTTTTGACTTTGAGCTCAAAAGTTGCATTTACTCCAGAGAGAACCTGCTCAAGGAAACCTGGATTCCAGCACTTTATTTTGCCCTCATTACAAATATTGATACTTTAAGATGTTTACTGGAATAGGCTGCTTTGACTCCCGGTGACTTGACACTTGTGTTGCTCAGCCAATTATACCCACGTACAGCAGGTGGGCAGGCCACAAATAAACTTGGTTTGTTTGCTTTCTTTCCCAGGCACAAAAGGCCTCCCCAAGGCTTCCAGCATTAGCCTGGCGCAGAAGCCCAGGGTCTCTGCCTCTCAAAGCTCCAGGCCAGTTCCCGCATAAATGGCCTCTCTCTGAGGGAGGGAAAGGAGTCCCAGCAGGAAATAACAAAATTCATTTTCTAACTGTCTTATAAACTGTCCTCAAAACAGCTCTAAGTGTTTTGATCAAAAATGGATTGTGCCAAAATATGGCAGTTATTACAGTTGTTTATATGGAAAATAATAGAATTAATAATAATACAGAATAGAACTACTTCATGTGCTCACAACTGTAAACCAGTTTTTGCCCACCCCGTATGTTCTTGTATATTCATGGGTAAAAATCTGCCTCACTACTTTAGAATTGCACCTCATATGTCTTCCTTAAGAATTTACTAAAAGGGCCATTATAGGAAAAAGCAGTACTCTGGAGCCCGCTGTGACACACCCCTTAAACAAAGTGACGCTTTGGGATTTGTGGCTCAGGTGGAGAGGCGCTTGATTTTGCCTGCCAAAGCTTTATGCTTTTGAGTTGGGTCACAATTCAGCAAAAATCTCTGAAGCTTTTTTTTTTTTTTTAACCCCAATGAAGCCAAGGCACAGGAAGGCTCAAAGGACAAAGTAGTCAGGGGAAGGGAAGGTGGGTTCGCACCTTTTGGAAGGAAGGCATCCTCTGAATGACCTCCAGGTCTATGAGAGGAGGTGACGAAACCTAGCCAAGTGGCTGACCAAGGACGCCACAGGCCCTTTAGCTGTCACGTTTAGACACGTGGACAGTTAGAGACCTATACCTGTACCTGCTATTATGAAATGTAGAGTGAGAAAAAGAGAAGCATCTAGATGTCCTGAGTTACTATTTCTAAAATGTCAAGCGATAGATGATATATCTTCTCAAATGTCTCCTCAAAATACTTAAACAAATAAACAAACAAACAAACAAACTCTCTGAATCTCATGTCCTGCTGAGCACCTGATTTGCAGTAATAAGTTCAGTGATTTGCAGTAATAAGTTGAGTGAGAGAATTCTCAAGAAATAGAAATTTTATATAGTAATTCTGATGGTTGCAATATATTGAAATTTATATCGGTTGCAATATATTGAAATTTTTATCCAATTACTATGTTCTATTTCTATTATTCTATTTATTTGGCTTTGTATGGTAGAGTTAAAAGGTGCCACTTGGTGAAATGGGATTTCATGGTGATATAAATAAAAGCGGGGCATATTCCCCTTAGACATCCTTTCTCTGGGAAAAATCAGATTAGACTTTTGACTTATAGCATGTTTAACCCAATAAAAGTGTTTGAGACCTACTTTATTTATGGATGATAATATGGTTCCAGATCACAGTAGATTGTAAATCTTCATTTTGTTGAATAAGATTATACTATTATTAATGTTTATTTATACCCTGGCATATATCATTCTGGTCCTTAGTTAATGCCTTTTTAAAAACCCTGCTGAAGCTGTCGTGCATTTAAAATGTGATATCCTGTGTTCTTTTTTTCAGTGAATGTTACAACAGGCATTTTACCATTTTTTAAGGCACACGATTCTAAAATATATAGCTTTAGACTCTCTAGCGTATACATATAAAATTATATATGTATACGTACATGTATATATATACACACATATACAAATATGTATATGTGTGCACATGCATGTATAAATATGCATACACTCAGATATACATGTGTGTATATATACACATACATATATAAAATACTTATGTATCTGTATTTTAGCTTAGCGTAGAGTACCGAAAGTGAAACTACTTCAGAGTGATTGTATTTCAGACTCTTGACAAAGCCTTGGTCTTTTATTATTGAGCCGAGCGAGCCCTTCACAGCCCCCTTACACCAGGGCATTTATCTTGCATTAACCTGAGGTAGCCTTCTTTTTGTCGATTGCTCAGGCACATTATATACCTATATCCTTAACATAATCCTTGGTGATTTTTACCAGCTACCAATTCCACTACCAAAAGCAAGTCTACCCCGTCCCATTCCGTTTTGCTGTTTGTCTCATATATGCTCCAAGAGTCTGGGAAGTCAGGTTTTCAAGCTTGTTAGGAGTTATCATCAGTCAGTACCCAATGAGATTCAGATGAGAGAGCCCAGTAGTGGATATGGAGTGCAGGTGCTATGATACCTAATTTGTGGCTGGCTCAGGTTTCTGGGGTCCTTCTGGATAAGCGGGGTGCTACTCGGACCTAAGTGCATTCTTAAGTGACCTGTATTAAATAACTCTCACAGGAATATAACCCTGAAAAGCAGCTTCTTGCTTTCCCCTCCTGCCCTCCAATGTTGACCCAATTTTATAGCTTTTTTTCCCACTTGATTTCCTGTATTCGATTCCCTTAGGGCTGTAATAACTTTTCTGTAGCATTCTTCCAGCTCCAAGTGGTATTCTAAACTATGACATCATTTTCAGACAGAGGCAAAGTAGCCACATTTTTACATTGATTAACTAAACAAAACATTTGAGCTTCAGTTAAAATCTCTGTTTCACAAGTAACTGTTAGAAATGCTTGTCGACAAATTGGGTTGAGCAGATAAAAAAAATTATAAACAGGAAAAAGAAAAAAAGATAGAAAAGAACTTCATCTAACATATCTTCTTGGGCTTCTCGGAAAATTGTAAGTCAGTATTTTAAGGAGTGGGTTTCCTAGCTAGCATTTCAGTCTGTCATACCCTTCCAGCTATACCCAAACTGTAGTTAAACCTGATGTAGATATAATGTTTATAATGTATGTCATCCTTTTAGAATCACAGTAGTATAGATATGAAATTATTGCCGTTGGGTTTGTGGAGGTACAGGGAGGAATAACGGTTCCCAGATGAAACATAGCAGAGTAAATCTCAATTTTGTGTGTGCGTATTTGTGAGTAACCCATACGTGCAGGGTTTCAAACCACCATTTACAGTGGCATGTGGGGCTCTTGCATGTCACTGCATGACATCATGGCCATGTGTCCCTGTGCCCATTGGCCTCTGTGGAGAGAAGCTGTGCATGCCCACCAGCACCATTAAACTATTTTAAAGTGCGGTGGGTTCTTTCGTTTTTATTTCAGGTTATACTCCTCCCCTACGCATCTTATGCCTTATCAGGCTCACGTTTCTTACTCTGAGATAAATCGCTGTCTGAAGTACATCTGAAATTGCAGACCATCAGTGGAATCCTTTTTTGGTGGAAGGGAGCCGGTAGTACTTTTGTGATGGGAAGCTCACTTCCAGGCAACAATTTATACTTAGGCCTTAAATTGTGTAGAATGACATAATGGAAAATACCTTGGGGGTAGGGTAAGCATTTCAACAGAAACAGAACACCTTCTGCGAATCACTGTACAATTAGGCCATTGTTCTCTACTTTAAAAAAAAAGAACTTTCCAACATTGAAAAAAAAAGCACTTGAAAAGGTATACTGAAAAGGCTTAAGTTTGAGAAAGAAATGCCAAGAATTCAGAACTATCAGACTGCTTCCCTTCCACTTTCTTCTTGTTTTTTTTTTTAACCTTTAATTTAGGAAAAACTAAGTTACTGTGGTGATTCATTAGCAAGGGGTCATACTGACTCTGCATCCTACAGGTTGTAGAAAAGCTGGATGTCCCCCAGGAACGCCCGGCATTTCCTCCCCAGCCGGCCATCAGACCCACTGCCTCTGATAGGGATGGGGGAGGGCTTGACTGCAAGTATAAGGTTCTTGCCCTGTGTGGAGGAGAGAAAAAGGAACATACATGGAAGAATTAAGCTCTGAGCAATGAGATACTGAGAGTTAACTAAGATGGAGGGCAATTTCCTCCATTTTTATGGAGGGAGCAGTTCTTGATCCTGGGTGGATAATGATGTATTTGGACAGAGGAAAAGGGTAGAGACCCTTCCAGCTGTGGAGTGAGAGATGGGTCAGCTCTCGAGACTTGGAATCCGTCATGGGAGGCGGGGTGCATTGGCCTTGGTACTTGGGGGCACACAGGAGAGAAGCCATCCTGGCTGGAAGAGTCAGGTCAACGGCACAAGCCAGGTTTGCCCAGAATGAGCAGAGGAGGGCTTTGAAAGCCAAAGAAATGTTTGAATAGTGACAGAGCCAACAGAGCCACAGGAAGACCGTCTTAGACAGCGTCCCCATCCCCCTTTTGCCCGTGTCCTCTTTTCTTAGGAGGTAAAAAGGGAAGTGGGTCGGAATATTTTGAAACTGAATAAATTTGTCTCATTTTACACTATTGGCCCCAAGTCTCAGAACATTCACTTTCCTCTTCTACGAGCACATATAACTCTGAACCGGTCTTCTTAGAGGGTCTAGAATTTCTATGACCAGACTCAGGACAAAGACCATGGACTAACATTGTTTTAGCCACTTTGACCCTGTCAGAAGGACCTTATCCCACTCATTTCTCACTGCACCGGTGGCACAGGTGAAGTTCAGAGTATGTCCGTCACAGGTGTACAGAGCACAGACATGCTCATAGTCCGTCAATAGAAAAATGACACCATCTGTTGGCAATGTTGAAAATGACATCGTGAAGATGTCATTGAGGGTCAGGTGTTAAATCCAAGATCACAAAGAGGCCTGACTTTCTAATCATTGCTGGACTGTAAACAGTGCCAGTTATCAATGTCACTAATAGAAAAACTAGTGGCTATAAATTGTATTTTAGATACTCCTTTTCAAATAGGTAAAATGTTTGTATATATAAATCTCAGAATGGTAGAAAAGGAGTAGAACAGAAATTGTGGTCCTATGTTGAAGGTGATGGTAAATAAAGTAGGTTTTGTCATATACTATGTGGTATAATTTATGGAGGTACAAATGCATTTCTCAGCCTGGGAAGGTGGGAGGCATATGAGTGGCTGTGAGTGGGAGAAAACACCTTGATTCTTGCCACAATAATAAAAAAATCCAATTTCCCTATTAAACTACAGTCCTCTTAAACCTCTTTGTTTGCTCCTGATTTTAGTATTCATGAAGCCCTTATATGCATTAAAAAAATAAAACAGTGACCCAGTAAAACAGAAAAACTCACCCATCCCTTTGACAGAGGATTTTCGGTTAATTTATGCAGGCCCCTTTGCACTTCAGCATTTTCCCCACTGGTTGCTAGGCAACCATTTGAGTTACTGCGCATGCCTTTTTATGATAACTGTCATTATGATTATTTTTTAATTATACAACTGGGACTATGGATTAAAACAGCATATTGTCACTCATTCTTTGCTGCTGCTTCTAGCATTCTGGCACACTCCTAAAATCACCTTCTGAAATTTACATGGCAGTGATTTGTGGTTATTTTTTTGATAGTTCTGGCTTCACAAAGGAAATAGAGATGGCATCATAAGAGAAGCAAGATTTTTGTGAAAAAAACGACTATACTGTATATCCCTCCAGCTGTTACTGATCTAGATAGGCCAAGTCAGGTATTAGGCTAGCGAATCTAAATTATGTATATTTTGTTCTTTTAACCATGTCTGCTTCTAATATTAAATGACGTGAAAAGCTTATATTGCTTTATGCCCTGTTTTTCAAAATTATAAAATGCTAAGCATCTGTTGCTGTTAAATCTGCTTTCAGATAAAACTACCATGCATTTGGGGGAGGGGACAGCACTAATTCCAGAAGCATCAGGCACCCACACTTGCTAAATATGTTTGTTCTTTTCTGCCCAAATTGCTCCATACACACAAAAGTGCAGGTAGGTGAAATGACGAGCTATCATAATAATAAAGGTACTCCATGTGTGAACTGCTCTGAAAGGAACATGACTGAAAAGACAGGCAGTCACTAGGTACATACAAAAGCATTTCATTTGAGATTCCAGAGTATATTCTAATACATTTTCTAAATATAAAGTGAATTTGAAGACAAAGGATTATGAAAATAATCTTTTTTTTTTAACCAACTCAATTATTAGTCATTTAAAAATTGAATTTTGGTTGAATGGGATATTTTAAATGTTTCTATCAAAATGAAAAGATGTAATGGCTCTGAAAAAAATCCACAGTGGACTTCTCAGATGTGTGACAGAAGTGGGGACCTATGGTATTTCGGTGTGATTTCAAAGTTCGCATAAGAGGCATTAATCAGTCTCCAGTAGAGTTGTAGAACTTTCCCTGGTATGAGGAGCCCCACATCGATGTGTATGGATGCCAGTTTGCTTTTGTGACATTTTCTGAAATGAAACAAAATAAAGCCTCTCCTCAGCAGTGTATGATCTGTTACGTGTCTGTTTGTTTCCCTCACGCTGCAGTTCCGGGCGACAGCTCAGTGAAGTCTTCATTCAGTTACCTTCAAGGAAAGAATTACCAGAATACTATGAATTAATTAGGAAGCCAGTGGATTTCAAAAAAATAAAGGTAGATATTTTTCTTTTATAAACTTTTTGTTTTTAAATAAAGATGCGTAAATTCATTGAAATGATGATATAGGAGGTCGCGGTGACCTGTTGTCACCAGAAAGGCTGGGATGTCTTGTGCCTTTACATGTGTTATTTAATCATTAAGTTGAGAGCTCCCGTTTTATTATATTGCATTTCATTTAAGAAGTTTCAGACCCATTGCTCTTTCTGTTTCCCATCATGTGCTCCTTCCCCTTTGTAAGAAGAAACACGAGTGGGAGGGTGGGCTCCGTGAATGGCACCCCCTGGAGTTGTGCGGGCCCACCTCCCTGGCAGTGTTGTATGCTGAGAAGACAAAGGGAAAATAAGGCTTTGTGAACCAAGGAATGATTGTATTTTTCTTTCCCACTTCTTTCTTCTACCTTACCCCAAACTTTCATTAGGAAAGAATTCGTAATCATAAGTACCGGAGCCTGGGCGACCTGGAGAAAGATGTCATGCTTCTCTGTCATAATGCTCAGACGTTCAACTTGGAGGGATCCCAGGTCTGTCTTTAGTTCTCTGAAAAAATTTTAACCTTAAACATCTTACGTTCTTTTAAGTAAAACATTTCATTTTCTACATTTGAACCATTACTACTACCCTGGCCAAAGAAAAATGAAAATTAAAAACCTATATTCCGGGCTACCTGTGTAAGTAAATTGAGGCTCTGGTATTTTCATGTTCACGCCAGCTTTTTTGTACCATAGCTGCCCTAACTCCTCCTCACACTTCCCGTAAAGGTGTCGCTTCTAATTGGAGGAAGAATTCAAGTAAATCACTCAATGTAATGCTTAAAGGCAGGAGGTCCAGTTTTGGCTTTTATAGAGATTGTACATTTGATTACATTTACCTTCATTTTTCTGATTGTAACCATGCATCAGGAGTTGAAACTACTATGATTTAAATAAAAAAGTATGTATTAAAAAAAATTGCCTTAATTGCTTACAAAAAATTTCTTTTCATCAGGGCCATTGTAATTTTTTTTATCCCCCATCTCCACAGTAAGCAATCATAAGAATATATAGTGACACCGAATTTATATATATAAGAATATATAGTGACACCGAATTTATTAAAAATACAGTGGAACCTCGGTTCTCAAACTTAATTCATTCTGGAAAACTACTCGAGAAGTGATTTTTTTCTGAAAACTGAATCTCCTTTGTTTCCTGAGAGATGCGTGACAGATCATAGAGGTATCAGCGTGAAAGGGTTATCCAGTAAAGAATCAAGACCCAAAGTTTTGTTAGACAACTGAGACCTTTTTCCCATGAACGACTTGATCGAGAACCAAATTGGTCAAGAACCAAAGAGGTTCGAGAACCGAGGTTTGACTGTAACTAGGGGAGGACACTTTTACTTTAATTCCACTCACCTTTTGCTGGAACTCCCCTTTTCCTCTCTGTTTTTCTGGCCTAATGCTCTCATACCCATGAAGAAAAAAAGACAAGAGAGGTCAATATGTCTGCCAACCAATGCAGTGTCAACCACCATTAAATTCCTTGGACCTCTTTCCCCACCTTGCTTCTCGACCGTCATGTCAATTCCAGTCACTAAACTGGAGAGGAGGGAACCTTCAGAATGTGCTTTGAACAGACTGTACGTTTCTAGGTTAATAGCAACTAACAGTAGTAGTATTTTGACTAACACAGGTCTTGAAAGCAAACTGAGTTTTCAAGACACTCTTCAAAGAAAGTTAAGATGAAAACCAGGACATAGAGAGTCAATATATGAGTCAACAAGGAAGTCTTTTTGTGAATGACTGTTTATAGTCTGTGGGTAGATTTTTGGGTTCTTTATAAAATACCGTGGCAACATTGAGACAAATACCCTGTCCCTTTCCAGTCCCACAGCCTCCCTGCCTGCCCATGTTCACTGTCTCACACCTGAAACTGCCTCTTGACTGGCTTCCCTCCAAGTCCGTCCTGGATGCCAGTTTATCTTTCTCTGACCACCGTCTTGTCTTGTCCATCCACTGCCCACCAAGCTTGGAAGTTCCCCATTTACTATGAAATTCTAGAATAAACTTCACCTCCATCGGCTGTTTTCTAAAGCCATACCGTACCCTAGCTCTTTAGCCTCATTTCCTGCTGCTCCTCAAAGTAAACAGTTTATAGCCTAGTCAGACTGGTCCCTTGATCCCTTGCTCCCCCAGATATGCCTACAGTTGTGAGAAATACTGCACAGAGAGAGCCTGTGTGTCCTTATGTCATCACAAGACAGTAACGTGTATCATAGTCCAACATTGTAACCCCAAAGTTGGCAGCGGTGTAATCCCAGGTTCATCTTTTTTATTCTTGCCTCTTCACCTTTCTCATTTGCTCACCTTTCCTAAAAAGCCCCTCTCCTTTCTCACCCCTGATGGAATTCCCCTTGCCTTTAAGATCCAGCTCATCTCTGATGCCTCTGACTAGTTCCATCTAATGGCCCCATCCCAGTGCTGTCCTCCAGTCCCATGTCCTCCTATTGGACTATATGGTTTGGAGATCACTACAAGTTGCTGTTGTGTGGCTCATCTTTAAAATAAAAGAATATGTTCTTAGAGAGCAGAAATCATTTTTAACTTGTTCTTTATTTTTTGCTTAACTGTGGCAAAACATAAACTTTATCATAACCATTTTTAAGTACATAGGTCAGTCATGTCAAGTATATTCTCGTTGTGCAACAGATCTTCAAAACTCTCACATCTTGTAAAACCGAAGCTCTCTACCCATTGAAATACTCATCTCCCTCTCCCCCTCCCCAGCACCTCTCTACTTTCTATTTCTATGAATTTGACTACTTTAGATACCTTATGTAAGTGGAATCATTTAGTGTTTGTCTTTTTTATAATTGGCTTATTTTACTTAGCGTAATGCCCTCAGTGTTCATCCATGTCGTAGCATGTGCAGGATTTTCTTCCTTTTTAAGGCTGAATAATATTCCACGGTATGCGATACCACGTTTTGTTATCTCTTCATCCATTATGGGCATGTGATTTGCTTTCCCACCTTGGCTATTGTGAATAGTGCTGCTGTGAACATGGAGGTGCAAGTATCTCTTCAAGCCTGCTTTCAGTTCTTTTGGATCTATACCTAGAAGTGGGGTCGCTAGATATATGGTACTTCTATGTTAAACTTTTCTTAAAAGGGAACATTTCTAACTTTGTGTCTCTCTCAGCAACCACACAGGGCTGTGCTCGGGCACGTGCACACACTAAAAATGGAGTATTGATTGGAATCGTATTGGTTGGTGCTGATAAATTCAGTAATAAAGAATAGCCTTCTTTTTGTTAGGGGAATTGCATTTTTAAAAAAGGTTTCTTTGCCACACTATTTGGTAGATCAATTTAAATAAGAAAGGTAAAATTACTTTTGTTGTCAAAGATGAGAGAACGTGTTACAGAAGTCCACCCTTCTTTCCCGAATGTGTAAACGTGCACACACAGAAACATATACACACACTGGAATTATTTCAACTGCATATGGACTTTTTTCTATAAGAATATGTATGTCGGTATCGGACTTGGGTGTTTTCCTGCAGGCATAAAAGCTAACACTGATGTTTCTACTAAAGTCCATGTAAAACAAAGCTGGTGTGTGTGTTGCATAATAAGGAAAAAAAGCTCACGCCTCAGTTGTGAATCTTGGACCCTCAGCCTGCAGTTTTTAACAAAGCCACTTCGACCCTTTAGATCTATGAAGACTCCATCGTCTTACAGTCGGTGTTTAAGAGCGCACGGCAGAAAATCGCCAAAGAGGAGGAGAGTGAGGAAGAAAGCAATGAAGAGGAGGAGGAAGATGATGAAGAGGAGTCAGAGTCGGAAGGTAAGCTTGGGCATCTCTTCCTGTACTTCTTTGCCCCTTACCACCTGCGTCAGAGTTTGCACAGACACTAAAAATCAGATGTTGGGGACAGACAGACCTGGATTCCAGTCTTTGTTCTACTGTGTCCTTGCCGGGCACCCTCAGGCAGCGTACCTAACCCAGTTCTGGCTCAGTTTTCTCCTCTGGAAAACAGGTAATAAGCATGCCTCAGAAGCTTAGCACTCAGGCAGGCTCAGAGCAAATGGTCACTGAAGGTTGCCTTCGAAAATCAGTTGTAATGTATATTTTCTATCAACATTGCGGTTAATACTTCCTGCCTGTTCTTCAGCACGGTGGTTTTGATCGCTGGGCTCCACCCCTGAGTTTCGGATCAGTAGCTTGCGGCGGGGTCTGAGCGTCAGCATGTCTAACAGTTCCTGGGGATTCTGAGGCTGCAAGCTACCACACTGAGAACCCCTGCTTTGGAAAACAGTCGCCCTGTTGATTTGGAACTGGGTACTCTTTAATCCATCATGGATCAGATACTGATCCTGTCTTTATTTAAAATGCTGATATTTTGTTCATCATGTATTCTTGGCATTGATTTTGAGTTTTTTGGAACATATAATGTTTGTCTTGATTACTCAGTTTCGATGCCCTTTTAAATTTTGCACCCAAGGGAAGTACCTCTCTTGTCTTAGCATGGTCCCAACCCTGGTTGATAACTTTAGCCTTCAAAAGGTAAAACCACCTTCGGAAGTCTAAAATATCTTCGTACCTAATTAGGATTTCACCCCATACTTTCCCTCCAAGTAATAAATCCCAGTAGTTTATGGTCTGCTATGTAAAACAGTACAGATAGCCTTTAAAAACTTTTATTAGATGTGTTCCTAATTACATACTGAGTACAGACAACTTGGAAAAAATACTTTTTAAGAAAGTAAAATGCACATAATTTTATTACCCAATATACATTTAACATTTTAAGAAGTTTCCAGTTTTCTCTATACATAAGGATTTTGTTTATACACAGTTTTATAGCACAATCTATGTATTGTGAGCTTTTTCCTATAGCAACCAGTGTTTTCCTACAGCAATTTGTATTACCATTCGTTAATGTACCAAAATGTATTAATCTCACTCTAAAGAGTGCTGTCCTAAACATTCTTACCCATAAATCACTGCAGCCATTTTGACAATATCTGATACATACGTCCTCCCACACTGCTGGAGTTACACCCTTGGCAGTTCATTTCCTCATTCCCAGTCTCATTCTTTTGAGCGATACTGCCTTTTATTTATTTAACCATTTTCAATTTTCCATGGCTGTTATCTAATTCTAATATCCTAGCATTCGATGAATAAGTCTACATTACCTTAGCTAGATATTCCCTTTTTTAGAGCCAGATTTCTAATCTGTTTTCAAATAGCTGCCCCCCCATCCCACCTATCAGGTTAGCCTCTTTAATCTGTCTCGAGGTTTGGTGTATTAACTTCCTTTTGCTGCCATAGCATATTACTACAGTCTTTGTGGCTTAATAAAACAAAAACGTAATGCTCTCCTAGTCCTGTAAGTCACAATTTTTGTGTGGGTGACTCTGGGCCAAAATCAGGGTGTCAGCAGCCTACATTCCTTCCTGGGTGGGGGCGGGGGCACTGGGGGAGAATCATTTCCTTGTGCTTCTCTTTGGCACTTTCTTGAGCCTCCTCTTCTTAAACTTCTTGTTTTCTGTTGAGGTGTAATTGACATATAACATCATATTAGTTTCAGATATACAACATAGATGATTCGATCTTTGTACATGTTGTGAAATGATCACCATTAATCTACTTAACTTCCATCACTATACAGAGTTAGAAAATTGATTTTTTTTGTGATGAGAACTTTTAAGATTTACTCTTAGCAACTTTCAAATATGAAATACAGTGTTATGAACTGTACTCATCGTGCTGTACCTTAACGTCATGACTAATAACTGGAACTTTGTACCTTTTGACACACTTCACTTATTTTGACAACTTGCAACCTTCCCCCTTGACCTCTGGCAACCACCAAATCTATTCTCTGTATCTGTGAGCTTCTTTTTTTGTTTTTAAGATTCCACATCTAAGTGAGATCATATGGTATTTGTCCTTCTCTGACTTAGCTTCACTTAGCATAGTGCCACCCTCTAGGTCCATCCATGTTGTCACACATGGCAAGATTTTATTCTTCTTTTATGGCTGAGTAGTATTCTGTTATGTATATATGTATATCACATTTTCTTTATCCATTCATCTGATAATGGACACTTAGTAAATAATGTTGCAGCCAACATGGGAGTTCATGTATCTTTGAGTTAGTGTTTTGTTTTCTTCTGATAAATACCCAAAAGTGTATTTGCTGGATCATTGGGTAGTCCTTTTTTTTTTAACTCACCGAGGATATGTTTTTTTATTGACTTAGAGAGAGAGGAAGGGGGAGAGAGAAAGACACATCGGTGTGAGAGAGAAACATCAAATTGGTCGCCTCCCGCACATGCCCTGACCAGGAATCAAACCCGCAACCATTTTGGTATACGGGATGACACTCCAACCCACTGAGCCACCTGGCCAGGACCAGAAGTTTGAGTTTTAAATTTGGGAGGTTCCTTCATACTGTTTTTCATAGTGGCTACACCGATTTCCACTCCCAACAACAGAACACAAGGTCTCCTTTGCCCATGTCCTCACCAACCCTTGCTATTTCTTGTATTTTCGATGAGAGCGATTGTAACAGGTATGAGGTAATATATCTCATTGTGGTTTTGATTTGTATTTCCCTAACCATTAGTGATACTGGACCCCTTTAATATACCTGTTGGCCACCTGTTGGAAAAATGTCTTTTCAAATCCTTTGCTCATTTTATATGAGACTATTAGCATTTTTTCGTTAGTGAGTTGTAGGAGTGTTTTATGTAGTCTGGTGACTAATTCCTTATCTAATATATGTGACAAATATTTTCTCATTCAGTAGGTTAACTTTTCATTTTGTTGATGGTTTCCTTTGTGCAAGACGTTTTTTAGCTTGCTATAGTCCCACTTGTTTATTTTTGCATTCACAGCTTTTGCTTTTAGTGTCAAATCTTAATCACTTCCAAGATTGATGTCAAAGTGCTTTCTGCCCATGTTTTCTTCTAGAAATTTATGATTTCAAGTCTTCTGTTCATGTCTTTGATCCATTTTGAGTTAATTTTCATGTAAGGTATAAGATAGTAATCTAGTTTCATTCCCAGGCATGCGACTGTCCTGTTTTGCCAACACCATTGATTGAAGAACTGTCCTTTCTACGTTGTATATTCTTGCTTCCTGTGTCATAAACTCACTACACATGTGTGGGTTTATTTCCAGGCTCCCTGTTCTGTTCCATTGATACATGTGCCAATACCATAATGGGCTTTAATTACTATAACTTTGTAATACATTGGGGTGGCTAAAAAGTCCGTTATGTTTCTTTCCATAAAATAAAAGACATTTTTCATTTTCACCAATAACGTTATTGATTGGGATATTCTGAGTATGTCAGGTCTCTCCCACTGCTGGCTGCCATTGGGTAGGGGCCAGGGGCGCTGCTAAACATCTTCCAATGCATAAGACAGCCCCACAGCGAAGAATTGTTTGACCAAAGTGTCAGTAGTACCAAGAAAACTTCGCAAACCACTTTTGACATATTCAATCAGTCACAGCACCTTCTCCATACACTGCACAAATATGCTTTTGCATTTCAGTTGTGATTTTACCTTTCTTGAAATAATGAAGCACAATATACCAAAAACATATATTTTCTTCCATTTTCAATATTAAAATGGCTACACAAAAATTCCCAATTTTCATAAGTTTTTTTTTTCATACACACTGATAATAACAGCTGTCACAATACAGTCTTAAGAGAATTGTTTTGAATAAAGTAAAGACAACTAGGCACCAGTAGAGCCACTGTACAGAAAAATAATGTAACGGACATTTTGGCCAACCCAATAGTTTAAAATCAGGGAGCGTGGTACCTCCAACTTTGTTCCTCTCTCTCCGGATTGCTTTGGCTATTCATGGTCTTTTGTGTTTCCATATAAATTTTAGCATTGTTTTATTTCTGTGAAAAATACCACTGGAATTTTAATAGGGATCGCACTGTGTCTGTAGATTGCATTGGGTAGTGTGGACGTTTTGACAATGCTAATCTTTTCAATTCATGAGCATGAACTACGTTTCCCTTTATTGATGTCTTCAGTGTTTTTCATCAATGTCTTCTCATTTTCAGTGTCCAGGTCATTTTCTTCCTTGGTTAAATTTATTCCTAGGTATTTTATTCCTCGAGACCCACCAAACATGAGATTCTAGCAACACTGGTTTGAATAAGAGACTCACATTCTCAGTGATTTCATCATCAAATCCTAAAAATGATGTTTTGTGGACACTTGTGCCCAGACAATGCAATGGAACAGATTTTCTTTATACTTTGGGATACACACCTATATTTTTGTTATAGCACTTTGAAAGCTTCGAAGCATTTTTATTTCCATCCTCAGAGAAGCCCTGCGAGAGTGGGAATGAGTGCCTCTCTCTTGGGGCTGATCTAATAGAACACTGTTAGAAGCTTACCATGTGGATATGAGCACCATACTGCTCCCAAATTCTGCCAAGATATGCCAACAAATAGCTTTATGGCACTTGGTCTGTAGAGGCAAAAAGCTGTAACTTTAGCATCCATCGCTAGGGGAATGGTTAAAAAACATTATAGCATACACATTAGATGGAAAAATTTTGGGCTGATATACAGAAATGTCCCACATATCTGAGTAAAAAAGCAAGGTGAGGAATATGGGCATATCAAGATCCCTTGGAATAAGTATATAAAGCACTTGTGTGCGTGCACTTGAAATCTTCATATTCTTTCTCTGTAGAATTATAGAGAATCGTACACACACAGGGATGGATATATTTGTAGGTATGGAGGTATACCTTTTTTCTGGAAATAATTACCAGGCGGAGAACAGTAGGTTAGAGACTGGAGATGGGGAGGGAAGTTTTCATATTTATTTGTTTGAGTGTTTTGTTTTTATTTTCCATTTTGAACCATTCTGTGCTGTTAAAAGTATTATTCAACTATTTGAATTTTCTTTTTAAGTCAGCTGGAGTTACCTACACAGTAAAATTATTGGGCTTTTTTTTTTTTTACCCTTTAAACTTCTTTGTTTTTTAATGTCCAAGTCCTATTAAATAAATGCCTACACTCCTCCACAAAGCAGAAAGGGCAACCCTCATTATCCTGTTTAGGAAGATCCCTTGTCAGCCGTTAGGAGACAGGGAAAGGACCCTGCTGCCTCCATGGGACCTCGCTCCCTCTTGTTGCCTGTTTAAGGTAACTGTGTAATTTATTGTCCCAACCGAAACATGTTTGCAAGTGAAAGGGGGCGCCTACTGGACAGGATGACGGAAAACAGGTATAAATCAAGAATGATCTGTACATTCCGGGACATCTGGTTCATTGTCTCCCTGTGAAAAGATTTCCCTGTGATTCCTCATTGCCGTCTGTTTTGTTTTCGCTACAGCAAAATCTGTTAAGGTGAAAATCAAGCTCAATAAAAAAGATGAGAAAGGTCGGGACAAAGGAAAAGGCAAGAAAAGGCCCAATCGAGGAAAAGCCAAGCCTGTCGTGAGCGATTTCGACAGTGACGAAGAGCAGGATGAAAATGTGAGTGCAGCGGCCTTTGACTGGAGCCGGGAACCCTCCGCTCTGTTTCCCTCTCACATCGGCATGTCCTTTCCAACCTCTTCACTGTATTACCTAGCAATGAAAATGTAAAGATTTGGTGAGACTTCATTTCTGATGGATGTCAGCTGAGCTGCATGCTGTATAACAAAGAATTTCGGTCTTTGTTTATTGCTCTTCTAATAGTCCTCAAAAATGAAAAACACTAAATCGAGGTTCCTTCCCCGCTTTCCTATCTTCCCGCTGCTTCCTGACAGATAGCTTTCTCCATGGCCGTTTAATATTTTATATCCATAACAGCCAGCATAGTGCCTAGTCTATAGCAATGTTTAGTTGAAATACGGATTAGAGGGAAGACTAAGAAAAAGTGTTATGATGTCAGAGTGCTGGGTCTGAGTTGATTTTTAAAACACTATACCAAAAACAAAAAACAAAAAAAACCCAGATGAATTTTTTAAGGTGTTATTTTTAATAATGGAAAAACCGAGGCAGCATTTATGGAGCCAGGCCCTGAAGTAAGTACCTTTCTGTATGGTGCTATATTTAATGCTTCTGTTAGCATCCTTACATAGGTGTCACTCTCAACATAGTACATAAATCAAGGCTTAGGTTATGTGTGTTTTGCTCCAGCTCATGTGGGTGGGTAGCCGAGGCCCAATTCAGGTCCCAGTAGCCCAGCTCGGTCCAGTGCACTGTCCTTGACTCTGGACCACGAGGGAGCGGAAACTTCTAATACGTTGCCTTCTGAAGCCCCCTCCATTTCATTCACTTTTCTGAGAACCTCACGTTCCTTCCCACCCACCTCCTACTTTTTTCTTTCTGGAATATTAGTTGTCCTTCTCTGTATATATGCTAGTTTGATTTTCCTCCAGCACAGTGTCATTCGGGGCTGATGAAAAAGCTGCACAATCCATATTCCACCCCACCCAGCCTTAACCCATGACACGAACATTTTCAAATACATTTAGAATGCTGTGTTTTCTTTAGTAGACTTACCAGGGAGTGGACAACAAACGCATGGTACGTTTTCTGATAACAATGCGAAAAACAGAAATTATTAGCCATCACCCGTATGGCTTCATTAACTATTGTCACCCCAATAAATTCAATAATAAATAAATACAACCTGTAGCCAAATAAATAAATACAACCTGTAGCCATGCTTGAAAGTAAAGTAGGTGAGCTGTGGGGGAAAAAAAGGAAAGAAAGAAATAATTAGCTATAAACCTTTCATGCCAAAGCAAAAAGGGGTTGAAAGGCTGGCAGAGAGGGCCGGCGTGGCTTTGGTGTCTCCGCTGGGAGTGCTCCTTTCCGCCGAGAGGCTGCCGATGCTCCGGCAGTGGCTTTCCCTCTTCTCACAGGGCGAAAGGCTCGGAGGGTTAACTCCTTCCAAAATGTCGTTTGTTTTCTATCTACCTGGCCTCTCGTTGGCATATTGTTGGCTTCTTTTTCTTGCAACTTCATTCCATTTTATCTTCCTTTTTACTTTTAGGAACAGTCAGAAGCAAGTGGGACTGATGATGAGTGATGGACACAGACCTTTCTCCTTGGTAGAGCTGAACTCCTTCCTCCCCTCGCTCGTTTCTGCCCAGTGAGTTCATTTGTCATAAGGGCCCTGGGTTGTTTCTATCTCATCACCATCTATAAACTAGCTTTAGGATAGTGCCAGACAAACATATGATATCATGGTGTAAAAAAACATACACACGTACACACATATTTGTAACATATTGTGACCAAATGGGCCTCAAAGATTCAAAGATTAAAACAAACAAAATAAAGCTTTTGATGGAAAATATGTGAGTGGATAGTATGGTCGAATTCGACTATGGGTGGGTCGAATTTGGTAATGGTTTGATTGTGCCTGGTTTTATCACCTGTTCAGATGAGAAGATTTTTTGTCTTTTTGTAGCACTGATAACCAGGAGAAGCCATTAAAAGTCACTGGTTATTTTATTTTTCATCAGGCAATTTTCAAGATTTTTATTTGTTCGGTATTTTTTTTTTTTACACTGTGGTACATATAAGCAACTTTAATAGGTGATTAATGTACAGTAGTTAGACTTCACCTGCATAGACATTCTTCCCTTTTATGCTCTATGATCTGAAAAAAAATGCTTTTTGAATTGTATAAGATTTATGTCTACTGTAAACATTGCTTAAATTTCTTTTTGCTTTTGATTAAAAAATGGTTTTGTTGAAAATGCTATTGAATATTGCAATCTATATAGTGCATTGGATGGCTTTTTTTGTCAACCTGATCCTCCTATGTTACCAATGTGTATCGTCTCCTTCTCCCGAAAGTGTACTTAATCTTTGCTTTCTTTGCACAATGTCTTTGGTTGCAAGTCATAAGCCTGAGGCAAATAAAATTCCAGTAATTTCCAAGAATGTGGTGTTGGTGCTTTCCTAATAAAGAGATAATTTAGCTCAACAAATGTTTCTTCTTGTTTTTGAGTTCTAGGGGTTTGAAACCCTAGTGCCCGAGTGATCATTTCTTGCAAAGGGCTGGGAGGCTCTTGCTACACAACATTTGGTCAGGAAAAAAAGAAAAAGGCTGAGAGAGAGCCAGCCTGCTGAAGTGAACCAGGTGTGTCGCAAAGGAGAGGACTCTATTACTTTGGTGACTTTAAACTTGAACAACAGCAGAGATACTGCCATGCACTGAGCCACACGAAGCACCCCTACCCCCAACATTTTTCAGGGTGTCCAACCTCTTGGCATCTTTAACCACACTGGAAGAAGAGGAGCTGTCTTCGACCACACATTAAATACACAAACACCAACGGAAACTGATGAGTTAAAAAAGAAAAAGGTTTTAAGTAAATTTATGATTTTGTTGTTAGGCCACATTCATGGCCGTCCTGGGAGGCATGCGGCCCACAGGCCATGGGTTGGACACCCCTGTTTGTGGTTTACATTGTTTACTAGCCAGAAAATCATGTTTTATTTTACTCCAAGTCAACAGAAATTAAACTCATTTTAAAAATTTTTCTCTTAAGAACACATTTTTTTGTCATAATAAAATATATATGTACATTATAGAAAATGTGGGCAGTAAGAAAAATTACTTAAAATATTACCATGCAGGGAAAAGCACTTGAAATTTCCAGCCTCCGATCTGGTATGGAAGGAGCTTGGAAGGCGTCTCTCCCATTCCCACAAGAGTGAAGCTGACCAAACTGAAAATCAACACCTCTTAGGTCAAAGAGCTGAGCTCCTAGGACAAAACACTGCCCCTCAAACTGAAGACATACCCACCCAGGCAGACCTACTGAGCAGAAGACTAGGGAAACTTAACTAATGAATTGCTAGAGACCTGAGTGTAGCCAAGTTTGAGAGAGCCTCTGGGGGCGCCGGTCTTAGGAGAGCCCCCGCTCTCATGAGCTTCACTCACCTCCAGCGACCCTATCAGCTTCTCCCAGTGAAGAGGGGAGGGGGGGAAATTGCATGCGTTCAGCAGAGGAAGGGGGAAAGTAGTCATTTTAAAATATGCCCAGTATATTTTGTTCTGAACAAGGCTGTCCTCAACAGATACTGTTTACCCAGAGCCTAACTGACCTGGAAGAAGGGAAATAAATGCCTAACTCCAGTGTCCTCTAACCTTCCCATCTCCTAAGGGGAAAGAAAGCCAGAAAAACTGAGATGTACTTGTAAAGGTGACAGCTCAGTGTCACAGGTTCACTAAAAGACAGACTTAATCCTAAGCCATAGAACATTTCCCCTCGCCACCACACCCACGGGGCTGCTCTGTAATAACAAGGTAATACAATTGAATGAACGATGCATCTCCAGTCATTTTTAAATGCTCTGGGACAACAAAGACAACAAAGAGCACAAAAACAAGGACACCAGAAGAAACTTTTGCCTCTGACTCTTCACAGCTACATTAAACAGAGAACACAGCCAAACATAAAATCTCACTCTAATCTATCTCAATTCTTTTTACCTAGTGCGTTATATCCCACTCGCAACAAAAATTTACAAGGCAAATTGAAAGACAACACATTTTGAAGAGACAGAGCAAGCACAGCTGTGGCAGAGGTATTAGAGTTGGCAGACTGGGGATTTAAAACAACGGATTAATATTCTAAGAGCTCTAGTTTAAAAAAAAAAAGTATGCATGCAAGAACGGAAGGGTAATGTGTGCAGAGAGATGGAAACAAATAATCAAAAGGAAATGCTAGATATCAAAAACACCCTAAGAAATTAGTGCGTTTGGGAGTCTCATTAGACTGGTCACAGTCAAGGAAAGAACCAGTGAGCTTGAAGAAATGTCAATAGGAACTTTTCAAACACATCTAAAGAGAAAAAAATGAAAAAGGCAAAATATCCAAACACTGGGACAGCTGCAAAAAGGTACAACATATATATGACGGGAATAGCGGAAGGAGAAAAAAGGTACACGAGAAATATTTAATGCCATAATGACAGAATTCCCAAAACTAAGGAGAGACATCAAACTACAGAGCCAAGTTGCTCAGAGAACAGCCCAGCCAGATAAATACCAAAAATATACACGTAGGCATATCCAAACTGTAGGAAATTCAACACACAGGGAAAAAAAGATATTTCGAAAAAAGCCAGAGAGGAAATTACCTACCAAGGAACAAGGATTAATATTCCATGTGGCTTCTCAGAAACCATGCAAGCAAGGTAAGAGTAGACAATTTAAAATGTTAAGAGAAAAAACCCACCAACCTAGAGTTCATGCTCCATGATAATATTCTTTAAAAGTGAAAGAGAAACACTTCCTCAGACAACCAACAATTGAGGGAGTAGACCTGCCTTGCAAGAAATGATAAAGAAGTTCTTCAAAGAAAAGGTAGATAATGGATCTGAAAAGTGGATCTACATAAAGAAAGGAAGAGTATTGGAGAAGGAATAAATAAAGGAAAAATAAAAACACTGCTTAATTGATCAAAACAGGTAAGAGTTTGTTTAAAAAGTAATTTATTCCATGATTTTAGCTTACGGGTAGTTAAATTGAATGGCAACCCTATTATAAGGGATAGGAGGGGGAATTGGGAATACTGTTATAAGATACTTGTACTACCTGTGTAATGCAACAGGTATAGTGTTACATGAAAGTGGACTTACATTAATTGTAAATGTATACTGCTAGCTGAAGGGCAACCACTTAAAAAGTTACAATTTTTAAAAGCATAATTGAGCCTTGGCTGGTGTGGCTCAGTGGATTGAGTGCCAGCCTGTGAACCAAAGGATCCCTGGTTCAATTCCTAGTCAGGGCACATGCCTGGGTTGCAGGCCAGGTCCCCAAGTTGGGGGCATGTGAGAGGCAACTATACATTGGTGTTTCTCTTCCTCCCTTCCCCCCCTCTAAAAATAAATAAAATCTTTTTTTTTAAGTATAATTGAAATTCTAACAGAAGAGGGGAAAAATGGAATCATACAAAATACTTAAAGCCTGAGGAGGGAGGAAAAAAAAAAGTGGAAAACAAAAAAGAGGCAAAGAACAGGGACCATAGAAAAAAAAAAGAATATAGTATCAATTATGGTAGCTATCAATCCAACTATATCAAAAATCACTTTAAACACCAATGGCTTAAACACACCAATTAAAAGACAGATATTGTCAGAGCAGACCAAAAAAACAAAACCCAACGTTATGTTGTCTACAAGAAATACATTTAGTTGCATGTGGAAAGGGCTTCGAATAAGCAAAGGACCCTTACTTGCCCCTGTCATTCAACTCCGTACAATGATGAGGGCTGTTCTGAGTGGTCCGAAGAGGCAAAGTTTGGGAACTGCAGGGCCCTGGCGCCCTAGTTCTTTGCCAGTCCCACTGAGCCGGCAGGAATGTCAAAACAAAATTATTCACCCCTTGGGCTTCTAAGGAAATTTTCTGGGCCTGGTAGCTCTTGGGAAAGCTGGCCCATCAAGATGACACTAGCTTTAAATTGCCTTTCTGTGGTAAGGTTATAAGTTTGTTGTCTGCTAGGGTTTAACAGACACACCATGATGTTCTTGTTCCTGAGTAGGTTTGGTATGTTGAATACTTGGAGTGTGGCCACAAGGGTGAAGTCCCCCAGGGAGGGCCATCCTGACAGGAATGATTCGCATTTAAATAATGCCAGAGAGCTCATATTCACGCCAGCGTTTTTGAAGCTTGGTTGATTTGGAGAAACGATAAAACTCTGTTTCTGAGCTTTCAATATTATACTGATGCAAGCATACAGCCCATATAAAACTACTGTACTACTTCTAGAAAATGACCGGGCTAATAGAGCCTCATGAGGCGTGATGTGGTTTCTCTGTCCTATAACAGCATGAGGGTTTGTACTGTGTTTGCAGCACACAGCGGAATCTAATGTCTGCTTCTGAGCCTACTTCCCTTCAGTTTGATGTAGACCGTGTTACCTCACAGAATTTCTTCAGATCCCCTAGGATCGTTTCTCGAGAATCCACACCCTTAATAAACAACCTAAATAGGGAGAGTTGCCCTACAATTGCATACCAGTCTTCATTTCTTTCCAAGTCTAGTCCCAGTTTTCAGCCTGGAACCCTCCTCGATGATCTTCCTTCACGAAACGGACTGAAGGGGTCCCATGCAGGTCCTATGCTCAGTGCCGGGGACACCATCAAGGAGAGTAAGCTCCCATACCTGCTTACGTCTCCCTGGCAACCAGGAGCCCTCACTGACCACTCAGCCACCCCGACGCCCTCCTCCGTGGCCAATGATCTTGAGCAGTTTAACACTCCTGCAGTGGGAGCTCATCACCCCCAGACCGCCCATCTCCGGCCTGCTTTGTAAGGCTGAGCAAGTACAAACAACGGTGTCTCTTCCTGGTTCCCGAGATGGATGGGAAGCACAGCTTAGACCTGGCTCTAAGTTGTTTCACTTCTCTTTACTCCCAAACCAGAAAGCAAGCCATGTAAAGTATGTTCACCAGATAGGAAGGCTAGTAAATAACACCCCAAAGTACCACCACATGAACTCATCACCCTTGGCCCCCTCCAGGGGCTCCCAGAGGTCTGTCCAAAGTTCTATGGTCGTTGCAGCCCATACAGTGAGGAGCCCACTGAGCAGGGCAGCTGCAGCCCCCAGTGGTCCCCAAGATGTGGTGATGATATATAAACCATGCAAATAAGAGCAAATATTAATATACCATATGTTATCAATTCTAAGACTTACGTATCTTGCCCTGGCCAGGTCACTAAGTTGGTTGGAGTGTCATTCTGTACACCGAAAGGTTGTGGGTTCGATTCATGGTCAGGATACATACCTGGGTTGCCGTTTGAACTCCCCAGTCAGGGCTCATACAGGAGGCAACCGATCAATGTGTCTCGTTCACAGCGGTGTTTCTTTCTCTCTCTCTCCCTCTCCTCTCTCTCAGATCAATAAACATACCTGGTGAGGAACAGATGAAAAATAAATAAAACTTAAATATCTTTACATCTTTAAAAAACACATTCATGTCTTTTATAAAATCATAATTTTGATTGGCAGCAATTTTCCTGTCTTAGTGATGAATAAGGTAATAACGCATTTACAATTGATGGAGTCAAGAAAATATTGTGCTTTTTTTTCCTTCCTTAACACACAGTGTGTGTAGCAAAGTCATGTGCATTCTTCTGCATCTTCTTTTTTCACTTAGTTTACCTCTGAAAACATTCCTACCCGTGCATAAAGGGCTGCTTCATTCTTTCTATCCTCTGTATGTATTCCATTATGTTATCATAACTTATCTAAACCAGTTCCACACTGCTGGGACATTCTGGTTGTTTCCAGTCCATGTTTACTTCCCATTGCCAAAAATGACGGATGCTAGAAGACTGAGCGCCAAATGCTGTGGAGGGAACTGGACGGTTTTGTGGAAGATGTGAGATTAGATTGAGGACTGAAGGAAGGGAAAATAAGAGACAGATCAAACTGCTCTTCAAATTTGGATCTGGGTAGGCCATGAAAAAGCCACTTGCCGTCTTCCATTGCGGGCGTGTGCTTAGAATTTGCGGATTTTAAACAATTCACAAGAAAGATTTGCCGTGAGCTGCTTTTACTGGCCAAAGCCTATCCAATGATCATGGGAGATTAATACCCATCTCCTGCTGAAAGGGCATTGGAAGTAGTCGTCATGAACTTTCTCCCTCAGGCTGATCTATGGCATATGGAAATAGACCTGCAAGAGGAGGTATTAAAGGGCTAACTATTTGATGATGTTGATGATTCAGAGAAGACTGGGAAACTCACAGTGTGGTCCCAGAGAGAAGTCAAAGCATGAATGCTGAAAAAAATCAGACCAGAGTCAGAGAAACTAACAAAATGAGGAATGTGAGATCAAAGTGGCCCCAGGCTTAAGAAACTTCATCTATCCTGTTCCCCTGCATTCAGCCATACGAGATTTTTTAAGCAGCACTGTTAACACCAGCACTCCAGTTCAGAATGGAGGCTGGCTGATTCCTTAGCTCCATGCCCGCACCAGTCCTGAGCAGTGATGATAACTGCAGTATTGTTTACCGTGTGCACTGTCGTAAGTTCTTTACGGATAGGACAGACCCATGCGTAGACACAAAAGTAAGGCTACACATAGAGGCTCATGTACATCTCTGCAACAACCTCATGAGGTAGGTGCTATTATTATTCCTATTTTACAGATGAGAAAACAGAAGTTTAAAGAGACAAATTGACCAGGGTCACTTAGCCAGTGAAGTAGTGAAGCTGGGATCCCATCTCCAGGCAGACCACCTCCAAAGCCATTGTTCTTAGCTGGAACTCCAGCCTGCCCCTCAGTGCCTCTTACTGTACAAGACTGTGCACTTCTCTGGGGACAAAGATTGTTATTCATTTTGGGGTGAGCCCTCCTTCCCCACCCAGTGAAGTAATATACCCTGAATACATATATTAAATAGAACTGAAGGGGAACAAAGTTTTGTACCCCCAAATGTGCCCTAAATTTAGGATATGATTTTAAGCTGATTATTAAAAACAAAAGACTTGGGAACTTTGACCCTCTCCCTTTCCTGCCTACAGAGACTCAGTTAGAAAAACTTGCTTCACGAAGGGGACCTTGGCATGCTCACTCCAGTTTTCACCTTAGCCTAACTCGAATGAAGCACGGTAAACAGGAAGCGTTCACGCAAAAACCTGTTCTGCTGGATTCTCCCCTCCGTTCCATTGTTTATGGGTTGCCGAGCAGGAATTTGTTCCACGTTACCAGTGAATTGCCTATTTCTCCTTCAAAATTCCACACCCCTCCGCACTCTCCTCTCCTTTGTCCAGAATAGCAAATAAACCTTGAATGCCCAAAGCCTTTTTTGGGTCACATTCTATGGACCCCCGAAATTACATTCATATAAAAGACTTTGGACTTTTTTTTTTCTGTTAATCTGCCTCTGTTAAATGTGATTATTAACCCAGCTAGAAGAGCCTAGAAGGTGGGAGGAAAATTTTACCCTATTCAGCCCCCACAGAATGTACACAATGTCAATGCCAGTCCGGCATCTCCCCACTGGGTCACTCATCTGGTTTCCGGGTGTGAACTGGGCAGTCCTCCACAGCGCGGGCCACACTCCAGACAGCGTTCATGCAAAACGCCAATCTGATCAGGCTTCTCATCATCTTAGTTAATTTCCAGGTTTCCTGTTGGCCTTAGGGGTAAAGCATACATCTTTCACACGGCCTCAGTGTTCAGTAAGGCTCGTCTCTGTGTGACTGCTTCAGCCTCACTAACTCAAACTCCCTGCCTCACAAACTGTGTTCTAGACCAGCACTGAGCAATGGGCAAGTGACACAGGCATCTTTTTAAATTTTCTAGTTGCCACATTTTAAAATGTGAAAAGTATAGGTGAGGTTAATATTAATGATTTATTTTATTTAACCCAATATGTTCCAAAATGTTATTTTAACGTGTCATCAACATATAAAAATTGAGATATTTTTTCTTTTTTAGACAAAGTCTTTGAAAACCAGTATATTTTCTACATGTGGAGCAAATCTCAATGTGCCCTAGCCACAATGCAAGGGTTCACTGGCCACACGTGGCCTCCCGTGGCCATCACATTGGACGTCGCAGCTCTAAACCCGTGGTTCTCAGTCTTGAGCTGCATGAGAATCACCTGGAGGGACACTGAGAGGCAGGTTGCTGGCTCTGCCCACAGAGTTTTGATTCATTGAAGTCTGGAGTGGGCCCCAAAATTTGCATTTCTGAAAAGTTCAAAGGTGACATTGGAACAAGGTGCAAAGCGAGACCCTCCCCCCACCCCCAAATTTCCCACAGTCCATGGTTGGGGGATGGGGGAAGTGGATGATGGGCCTGAGATACTGTGAGTAACTATGGCAAGCTGCTGGCCGGCTAATTGCTGTGCTACCGGCGGCAAAAGGCCTAGTGGCTGCAAAGGGTACCCTGACTCGTGACTGAGGCAGGGAGGCTGTTCCCCCTGCCTCAGCGAGTCACACTAGAGATGGCAGCCCAGAGAAGGCAGAAGGTACAGGAAGCTGGCAAGTGTAGCTCGTTGTGGAAGGAGGCCCATAGGAAGTCATGTAGGAAGCTCCAGGTCAGGATTTCAACTAAGGGTGGTCTGAGAGAGAGAGAGAGATTCAGCCATGCTGCAGGTAGTGAGATGGGAGCCGTGCGGGCGGAGTGAGTGTGGAGGAGAGGGAGCCATGATGTAGCAGCCAGGTAGTTTGTAGTCCAGCCCCGGCCACGTGGCCTGGTGTAGTGCAGAAAAGAATGGCATGCCGCTGCTCGGATTGTGCCCATTCCAGTTGACTCTCAAGCCACCAAGGACTTGCCCTTGCCAGATGCTGGTCTGCTGCCTCACAGACTCAGACTCTCTACCTGGACTCTTGAGACTTGAGACATATAGAAAGGCTACTCTCTTGGGACTTGTACCTTTCCTGGACATCACCATGATCCAGTGCAACACGGCCTGTGCTTTCCTGGACTATTAGAACAGCCCCCGGGGCCTGACGGAGAAAGCCGCTGCAAGAGGATGGCGATTTTGAGGCCTGCAAGTGCACTTTCCACAGGGACTGGAGAACTGTTTGCGCAGCTGACTTAAGATAAGGGGATGGGGAACTACTGGGCTTGGCTTTGGCTTGTAGCCTTTTGGGGAGCAAGGGGGGTGCTGAGTCTCAGGAAAGAACAGGGCTCCAAGCATAAGTGCTCTCGGTTTCTCCAAGGTTGGAATCTTGTAAACAAAAACCTGTTTCTCTCAACACTGATTGTTGGGTTACACCAAGATACCACGTGATGGGCTCCTGCTTGTTACAACGTTGAGAGGGGCCCTGGATCACACCTGAGAACCATTGACCTAGATCAGAAATTATAAACAGGTGGCTGTAGGTTGAATCCAGCTGGCAGACCATTTTATTTGAACCACACAAGTGTTTTGAATTTTTTTGAATTACCAACATTTGAAAATAGGTAGATTTCCCACAGAACTCCGGACTCCAGGCTCCTGTTAAAAAATTTATAAATAGAATAATTATATTGGGTTATATTTCTGTCTGGCAATAAGCGGCAGAAGCCAAACTGTAAGTGCCCTCTCTCGAAAAGTCATGAGGCTCCTGTTGTAATTAAGTCGGCATCCCCAAGCCCGGACCTTCTGGGCTTCCCCTGCCTAAATGCACTGAGCTCCCTCTTGCTCTGTGACTTGGTGCACACGGTCCTCTCTTATTTGCTACCAACTCCACCACACCACGCTGGCTAATCGCCTCTTACCCTCCAGGCCGCAGCTGAGATGCCACTCTGTCGAGAATGCCTGCCCTACTCTCCCGATGACAGAATGTAAGTGCCTCTTCTGTGTGCTTTCGGAGAAGCTATCATAGGTCACTCTAACTACCCACTAGCTTACCTGTCTTTCCTGTTATTCTATGAATTTCCCAAGGGAAGGGAACAACTTCTTTCTTATTCACCACTGTATCCTAGTGTCTAGTCCAGTACCAGACTGGCACTTGGCTGGTGTTCAATAAATATTTGTTAACCAAATGAATGAATGAAGACCGAAAACACCTAGAGGAGATCTTTAAAATGTTACCCAACTTTGACATTCCCTTCGGGGCTGAAATGGGATCTTACCAAATTTCAGAGGCAACAATAACAAAAAGGCAAATGGTAAATTTTAATTAATTTTTTTAAACTGAAGTGCAAAAAGAAAAATTAAACTCCTGGATTATTTAAAAATAATCCACTAGCCTGAGCTTCATTTCACCCCACTCAGTTTACGGAGCACCAGAAACAATGAAACAAGCGCCATACTGTCACATTATCAAGTCACAGGCTCCTGCTCTATTTACCGCGTACCCCGCGTATCGTCCGCACTCCACCGTCGCTTTACTGGTTTAAGACAAACGGGAAATGCTTTCCTCAGATTAAGAGAGTCAGTATCAGTTTAGAGATTTCTCGGAATTTGACATTAAAAGTTTACAAGAGAGGAGGCAGAGAGAGATTCCATTTTTTTCTCTCCTCTGTTGGAATTTCAATTATACTTTTTAAAAAAAGATTTTATTTATTTATTTTTAGAGAAAGGGAAGGGAGAGATCCACACCAGCCAATGTACTGGGCACTTGGGAAATCACAGAAATAAAAAAGGCAGAAATGTTCTTAAGCACCTCGCCATCGGTAGAAAAGGTAAGTCATGGACACTAGCTTGGAAGAGGCCAGTGTCATATGAGAAGTAAAGAATGGTATATGAGAATTCAGAGAGAAGAGAGTTCTTCCAGCTTGGGGTGAGATCTGGCATGGTGAAGGTAGCATTTGACCTGATCTTGCAATACAATTCAGAAAATCACCCTGAGTGGTATGGCTCAGTGAGTTGGACGTTGTTCAACAAACTGAAAGGTTGCCAGTTCGATTCCCAGTCAGGGCACATGCCTGGGTTGCAGGCCAGGTCCCCAGATGGGGGCGTGTGACAAGCAACTGATCAATGTTTCTTTCACACATCAATGTTTCTCTCCCTCATTTTCTCTCTCCCTTTCTTTCTCTCTAAAAATAAATAAAAAAATATTTTTAAAAGAAGCCCTGGCTGGTGTGGTTCAGTGGATTGAGTGCCAGCCTGTGAACCAAAGGGTCGCTGGTTCGATTCCCAGTCAGGGCACATGCCTGGGTTGCAGGCCAGGTCCCTGGTAGGGGGTGTGTCAGAGGCAACCACACATTGATATTTCTCTCCCTCTCTTTCTCTTTCTCTTTCCCTTCCCTTCTCTCTAAAAATAAGTAATTAAAATCTTCTTTAAAAAATAATAAAAAAGACTCAGAAAATCTATGTTCAAGAAATCACATTTCTTCTCAAGTACATGCAGAAATATATTTTCATTCTCTTTCTTAAAATGCACAATATATGCAAAAGTAGGTTAGTTCAAGAGAAAAAAGTTTGAAGTCCCTGGGAAGCAGATTTTTAGCCCCAGCTTTGCCAAAAGCTAGCATGTGACCTTCAGAAGTTTCTTAATATTTCTGGATCTGAGTGTTCTCATCTGTAAGCTGAGCTGATAATAAATTATCTCTAAAGTCCTTTCTGGCGCTAGCATTCAATGAGTGTCTATATTCTAATTTTTTATGCTGATTAGACTTTGGTGGTTAAATGCAATTAGGTTTGCTATGCGCTTCACAATAAATTCAGGCTTTGCAATACTTCATTATGCACAGAGGCAGTCATGTCATTGCTTAGGAGACAAATGAATTGTCAACGTTATATGAAGAAAATGATTAGAGATTATGTGTCTGGAGGGGAAGAGTAACTTACATTCAGAAGTGAAATAATAACTTCAGAAGGTCTTGAAAAGACTGTTGAAATGTTCTTTGAAGTCATATAATTTAAAAAGGAAGACTGTAGGACCAGGCTCCTGGATGCATTGGAAAAAGGGAATGCATGTTATTAAATGGCATTTCACTAGTCCTGACCAGGTAAAGGGGAAGAGGAAGGAAGAACAAACACACTGATATATTTTGTCCAGTTTCTTAAATCCTTAGAAAAGGTATTCAATCAATTTTAAGAAAAGCCTTTGCTAATGAGCATGACCATGATTTGCATACTTTCTTGTTTACTTAATGCCTGTTTGTCACTAGTGAGGATATTTGCTTTGAAGCAAGGCTCAAACAAATGAAATTAGATAACCCGAGAGGAAGTAGGTGGTAAAATCAACTGGAAAGCCCCTGTGTAACTCAGGCCCATGATATTTCACTTACCCTGGCTCTATACCAGCTGGTGTTCAGTGACACTTAGGGACAAAGATGGTATCACTCGCAGACACATCAAAGCAACTACCCAAGGAGCAAGACTGTGAAAATAAGAAACCACAAATTGATTTGTTATTCTTAAGAGTCAGTTGCTTAACTGAAATTTGAGAACACAGGAAAGATTCCCAAACAGCGAGATGCCTAAAGTAGCACTGATATTTCTGTGTCTTTCCTTTGGAGCTACAGTAAAAATAGTCTTCTCTCTGATCCATGGAATGAAAACAAGTCAAAGGCAAGAGGAAATATACAGCTTAGGGGACAGCCACCCAGGGCCTTGGCTCCCTGCTCATCTAAGTTCAGGCCCTAGTTTAGCTGCCTCACAATGGGCTTGGCAGCTAAAGCAGCCATAACTAAGACGGTAGAGCCCTCACAGCAAACACAGCCCGGGGATTTGGAAAAACAGAACCAGGACACTGAAAGCCTTGAGTTCTTTGTATGCTGATCTCAGGTGAGTTTGCCCAGAAAGAAAGTAAAGAAAGCTAAACTGGGCCCTGGCCTGGTGGCTCAGTTGGTTAGAGCATGGTCCCGGGCACCAAAATGTTACAGGTTTGATTCCTGGTCAGGGCACACAGTTAGGTTACAGGTTCGATCCCCAGTTGGGACCAGATGGGAGGCAACTGAACAATGTTTCTCTCTCACATTGATGTTTCTCTCTCTCTCCCTTCCTGTCTTTCCAAAATCAATAAACATATCCTCGGGTGAGGGAGGATTAAAATGGAAAAAAAAAGAAAGAAAACTATGCTGAAAGACAGAAGGAGACAGAAGATCAGAAATCACCCAAGGTCATAGAACCAGTGAGTGACTAAAGTAAATTCAAACCCTTTGTCCTGCTTCTTACTTAGTTCACTGGATACAGATAGGCAGGGACTTTATTTTACTTGGAAGGAAGAGTAGAATGGTGAGATCTGGAGCCACACGGACCTGGGTGGAATCCCAAGGAACTCTGTGAGGAAATGAAGTAATGAACGTAAAGGCCCTGGCATGTACGTGGCCCCCAGTGAGTGTTCGTTTTCCTTCCTCACCCCCACCCCGACTCTGTCTCTCTAATGGCAAACCTTACTGATGAATTGTTTCCATTTCACTACAGTGTTCACTCTATTGTGATATATTATTTTTCAAGGTTCTCACCGACTTTTTACTAAATAAAGATAATACTAACTTTATTGTGGCTTAGCATGTACTAAACACAGGTCCAAGGGCTGTTCTAGATACAATCCTCAGAATGGGCATACAAGCAGAGACTATTACGATTTCCATTTTACACGTGAGGGCAGCGACCAGGGAGGGTTCAACAACTTGCCCGGGTCACTCAGTAAGTGGCAGCGCCGGAATTCAGGCAGACAGTATGGCGCCAGAGCCCTGCCCTGCTTTTAATCCCTTTGTAAGGCTGCCTTCTAACGTGCACATGTTATTCTTTATTCTTCATTAAGTGAATAAAAGGTATCTCCAAGACATTATTAATCAGAGCGGAATCAAAAGAAATGTAAAAACACCTAAGCTATTTTATTATCAGCTTTAGAGACAAATTAACATTTATCCTGGGGAAAGAGTATTTTGGAGTGGTTAAAATTTTTTAACAATACAATAAATTAATTGGCTATAACTGTCAATGTCTCTTCTTTCCTCCAGATACTTGTGTTTCCATAATTTGGCCTCAAAAGAAGCCACAGTTCACCGCATCACATATCATCCTACGTATTATCATTCAATCAAGAAATGTTAGTTAGGTCCTAACATGAACAGATTATTGTGTAAGGCATGACAATACAAGCAGGGAATGAAAACAAATAGGCAATATGACTATGATATTGAGAATATACTAAGAAATCTGTGAAAATTGCTGTAGCCAACATGAGAAATAAAATTAAATGTCACTATTTAATATAACTCACTATTATTTTTGGTTCAGTTCAGAACAGCACACATTAACCTATAAAGATATTGAAGGGGGAGGCTTTTGGTTTAAGAAACAATTCTCAAGCAGGCTCAAGCACTCTACAGGCATCAGTGAGTCCTAACAATAGATATTCTGGCTATTAATAGATATTCAACGTTAATATTGCAGTTGCTATAATTGGGGTGCCTTGTCAGCCCATCCCTCCTTATTTGGAACTTCCCTTTCATCCAAAACCCCCAGAGGAGGGGTGAGCCTGGGTGACCATCTCTCCAGCTAAATCAACACAAAGGCTTGGTAGCCAATCAAATTTTCCTTTTCATGGGAATTTGAAGTAAAGACATGAAGATCACATTTAGGTTTTATTTGAGTTGCGTCATTGGCAGAACCAAAAAAGAAAGATAAAACAGAGAATTTAAAGTAGGAAAGAAAAGCAAATGGTCATAGAGGTTCAGGGACCAGAGATCAGGCAGACTCTAGAGAGATCCAAGAACTCCTAACTTCATAGTTTCAGTTCCTATGCAACCTATTTGAGGAAATAAAGACCTCAGACTCATAATTTAAAAAATAACACTTGGTTAATTATATGAATTGCCTTGCCCAAAGAAAGCAGGGAACAGATCATTTAGTGGTCAGAAGGGACAAAGTCCCTAGAGACTCTCAGTTAGAGAACCCATGTAGCTCCGTTTAAATGGGGAAGGTAGACCTTGAGGACATAGGTTAGCACATTTTTAAAAGACTATGAGAAAAGATTGCAATGCTTGTCATTAAAATAATATAGAACAATCAATGTGTTAAGAATTTTAGTTTCTTTCTCCACAGACATGGAGTGTGGACTGATTTCGGATGGGTTGATTTTTTTTATCTATCTGGCTATCCTTGGTTACTAGTCCTATATGTTCACTAAGATCATCCCTTGCCCTGGCCAGTGTGGCTCAGTTGGTTGGGCATTGGCCCACAGCGTAAAGCGTCGCCAGTTCGAGTCCCGGTCAGGGCACATGCCCGGGTTGTGAGTTTGGTTGCTGGTCAGGGTGGGTGCAGGAAGCAACTGAGGGTTGGCTCCCTCTCACATCAACGTTTCCCTCCATCTCTCTCCCCCTCCCTTTCCCTCTCTCTAAAAAATAAAAATAAAATAAAAAAATTTTTAAAAGATCCTCTCTTACTGCCTTTTGTTACTTTCTTTGCAGTCTTCTCTGGTTGGGTTCTCCCAGAAGGAGACTAAGACAAAGATTTGAGTGGGAGTAGATTGGGAGGTGACCCCAAGAAGCACTAGCAGGGGAGTGCGGAATTGAGCCGAGGAAGGGAAGAAAGTCAATGTGATGTGTGTTGAGATCGTTAAAGCTGTGGGTCACTGTGGTGCAGTTCCACTGGGGACCTCCACTGGAGACCATGTAGAACATGCTGTCTCACCAAAAGGGTGAGGAGCTGAGGTACTTCTCCATCGACTCCTGCCCACCTTTGTTTGAGGCTCCTCTGCAGAGATGCTTAACTTCCCAGCACTCTGTCCTCTCCAGAGTGGGCCTCTCAGGCCTGCAGCCAGAGACAACCCTTTGGTGTACTTGCAGTAAAAAGCTATGATAGGTAAGGATCAGTGTCTCTTTTCTTAAGCTTCAGTGAGCCCTCTTCTTTGTAACCAAGAGGTCTCTTAATAGAACAGTTCCATGAGAAAAGCCTTTGGTAGCAGAGTTTAAGGTGTTTCTTTAAAGAAATAAATCTTCACTTCCCTTTCATTCATCCTAACTGACCTCCCCTCTCAAGCACCCACCGCCTGAATTAGAGCTATTTTATTGCATTACTAAAAGTTGATTCTATGTTATAAAAATTTCAATGAAAGTTACAGGAAGGGAACTGAAATTAGACCTAAATCTAATGGGCCTGACAGTTTCCTTCATGAGCAAAGTCTCCTTTTATTAATTATTTATCGGCTGGTGGCAGTACCGTGTCATGAATTAGGATAGCTGCACAGGCCATCCGTCTCCCACACTGAGAATTAACGGCATCGCGAGACCAGACAGAAATGACTAGACACATAATACACAGTCTTTTAAATGTACACTTAAAAAAAAAAAAGCAAGAGGGAAAGAAGTCAATGAGAAAAAAAAGTTTGTTTTCTTGGTTTGAAAAATGGAGCTGACTCAAAAGGCCAAGGCACAAACATAGACAATTTATCGTCCTACTTCTGCATCACTCTTGCTACTAGAATGCGAGTCATCACCTAACACTGCTATGTATTATTTTAAAAGGATGTTAACCCAACTATTGTATCAAGGGATAGATTTTATAAGCTATAAAATGATGACATAATTCTTGACCATACTGGGGGAAGGCTGGGAATTACCAGAGTATGGGGCCTGGTGTTTGGAACCAAGGGCCCAACGATGTGTTTGTTGCCTGACTGGATGAATAAATAACATGTGCTACCTTTCCAATCTAGGGAGTTTCAGCTGTAGCAAAAAAAAAAAAAAGGCAAATGTTAAAAATGTGTCTTCTATAACATCTTTTAAAAACCGGCATTATGATTATGTTACATTATTTTAATTCATTTATTTACCTGTCTAGAATCCTCAAGAATCTGATGATTAAAAAGGACCTCATAGTACAGTGGGGTACAGGGGGTAACATGCTAGGCAGAAATTTAGGGGCTAGAACAAACTCTGTCTCCAGTTATAGGGGTAATCTTAGATGTGTCGCTTTCTCTCTCTGTGTTACTAATTAGGCTCTGTTGATCCCTCCAGTTTTGTTATGCTGAGCTGTATGTCATCAGTTCAAGTCTTTACATCATTCTGGATTGGAAGAGTCAAACAATATATATTACAACAATGCTCAAGATACAGAAGGCCCTAGTGCTGAAAGCTGGGCGTTAACAACTCAGCTGTTGAGATGAAGGAGGCTGCCTCACTTCTTGCTTTGTTCTGTGACAGGCATGACAGCCCACTGCGTTCAGTGCCCTGGGGAATTTAGCAATGAGCCTGTATCCAGGCTTGGGAAAAGGGCACTGCATATGGCCAAGCATCTGAGCACTGCTCGGCTTCAGGCAGGGGTGCAATTCCCATCCACTATATGTGAACAGCAGCCCTTGGACTTGCATAATAAGAACTTGCAGCAGCAGTCCTGAAAGAAGTCACAAGCTTAGGCAACAGGCAATCAGAACAGGTATATGGCATTTGTATGCATTGTCAGAAAGTTCCACAAATACTTTTAATTTAAAGTCTGCGGACAAAATAACTGGAATTCTAGAGGTCAAGTGGGATAAAGCCTCAGACTCATGTCATTTGGGCCTTACAGGGGGAAAATGTGATCTCCAAGGGCTGGAGAAATTGGGAACATCTAGCTTACACCTGTGCACTCTCCTCAGCCATCCCCCGGCCTCCATTTCTCCTGACCACAGCCATTCTCCCATTCCCTGCAGTGACCCCCCGCTCCAGCTCTGTCCCCTCAAATCAGCTTCTCAGGACACTGAGCTCTCGTAGTGCAACCCTAGAATAATTCTCACCCAGCTTCTCATTCTCATTCTGGGAAGTCCATCAGCCACAAGCTGTTTTGTTTCTAATTTATTGTAAAAGTGGGAGCTAAGAGTGACGAGCTGAAAAGAAATAAAATTCAGGGGCGTGGTCTCATTTTGCAGATTTATATTCCAACTTAGTATGGGCTTTGCTGAAAATCTATCACTAACCTGAGTGGTTAAATTCCAGAGTGAGAGCAATGTCAGGTTTCCCAAAGGAGATTTTTTTGGACAAAGTGATGAGCCGATAAATACGTGCAAAAGCTACCTTCCCAGCTCCAGAACGTCATGTGGGGTTGCAGCAGAGCAGGCCAGGAGCACCCGCTGGTTTCAACAACAGGTGGTTCACATTTATGGCGTGCCAGCTGTGTGCCAGCACTATCACGTCACTAGGAATGATCCTTGCTAGGTGTCTCCCTTACCTCTCATTTACACTCTGTCAGGAAGTCCTAATGACATCACTATCGGATACCTCCTGAGTCATTGCGCTTGAATATGCTTCACCTTCTCATCCACCACCAACACCTTGGTTTACGAGATGTATAACTCAGAGATATTGTGGGTTCGGTTTCAGGTCGCCACAATAAGGCAAGCATTGCAAAAACAGGGGTCATATGATCTTTGCTGGTGGAGGGCCTTGCCTTCAGTTTGTAAAAAATGGAAGTGTGAAGCGCAGTAAAGTGTGATAAAACAAGGTATGCTGGGCACATTAGCCTCTTAACAGTTTGTTCCAATCCATGCTTGCCCCCTCTAATCCATCCTCCAGACAGTAACCAGAAAGATCGTTTTGAAATATAAGCCTAATCATGGCTCCTCCTAAAAGCACTTCAGTGGCTCACCACGGTTCTTAAGACCAACATCAGAATCCTTAACACTGACAACAGAACCCTGCGAGATCTGGTCCCACCCAGTCTCTTCTCCAGTCTCTTCTCATTATTCTCTCTCCTATTTTCTACACTTCTGCCAACTGCCTAGTTACAATTCCCCATTTACAGACCATTCCCTCCTGCCCCAGAGCATTGGCATAGACTGTTGCCTCTCTCCGGAATGGTTTCCCCTCCCTTGTCATGCAGAGCCTCCTCTCATCCTTGAGGCCTCACTTCAAAACTCCTGCCCTCAGAAAGCTTTCCCTGACCCCCTGAGGAGGTGAGACCCTACTGCGGACTCACGATGCATGCTCGTAGCACTGCCCACCTTCTTCGTGGCATTTCATATGGTGGCAGTTTTTAAATATTTATTTATTCATATCAAAATAATACATGAATATACTTTAGACAAACCTAACAGAAACAGAAAGCCATACTTGAAAGTTCAGTTTCATGCTTTTTCACACCCCTACGTGTTCAAGGTCAAGAAGCAGGTCATTTCCAGAGTCCCCAAAGCCCCTCCCCCACCTCCAGTAACTGCACCTACCCCCACGGGAAATGACCACTATTTTGAATTCTAACACGTAAGTGAATTTTTGTTTCTAAAAATTCCTACTATTCACATAATGCGTGAGGCCCCAGACCCCTTCCCACAGTGATCTTGGTACATATCCTCTTATCCGTTTGTTTGTTTGTTTGTTTGTTTTTTTTGGACACGCGTACACACACATAAATGATGTGTATGTGGAAATGTGTAGTTTTGTTTTTATCATCACATTGAATTTTACATTGATTTGTGTGACAATTTCATTTTCCGCCTCTGCTGCCCAGCTGTCATCTCCACAAGGACAAAGCCAGCAGCAGAACCTGCTCTGCGTTTTCTCCCCAGCACCCGGCGAGTATGGTGAATAAATGAATGACTCTCCAGCTGCTGGGACCAAAGGACGCACAAGACGAACAGGTTCGCTGTCCCCACTTTGTTCTCTTTTATAGAGTATAATTGATCAGAATTTAGTCTTAAAGCCTCTTACAGGTGATGTTCTAAAGCCACAGTCGCTGTCCTTCCTCCCGAAACGACCCATACCTCAGAGAGCCCTTCCCTGCTGACTGACACACCAACCCTGGGCCAGTAAAGGGGCCCCTGCTTGAGGTCCCCCGCCTCCCTCCCCGCTCCACTGGCTCAGCAGGCCCTCCAGCCCATCTGCGCAGATGCCCTGGGCTGGGATCTTCCTTCTTCTTTTATCCTACAGAGCTGAACACATCCTATAGAATTAGCTAGTAAGATAAATATAATGGAAAGAGCTTCATTCTTGGGAGTCAGTGTAATGGGGTGCAGAGTGGGGATCCCCTGAAAATAACAGAGTGTATCCCCCCTAACCCTTGACTAGGGGAAGGGAGAAGTGGATGATACCGAATTTAAGATACTTTGCATAACAATGGAGAGTTAATAGCTATGACTATCCTGAAGGGAAGAGAACTGCCACCTCCCAAGGGACCAAATGTATAGGTGACTTTAAGAGTGTATAGTGACTTGTAACATAGCCAGGGGAGGTAGATGCTGATCCCAGAAGCCCCTGCGTCACTGGGAATTCTTGCCCTGACTAAACATGGCAGCTGAAAGAAGGTAAAAAATGCTGGGGAGCTGGTAAAAATGGCAGATGCTAACACATCATAGGAGGGGCTGGATATGAGATCATAGGGGACATTCTGGGCTAAGCATTTAAAATGAGGGTGGGCTGAAAGAGAATGGGGAGTCTTCACAAAGACTGGTGTATAAAGGGGAACCTATGGGCTTTGGAGTAAGAAAGAGGAGACTCGCTGGGAAACCAGCCTGGAGAAGTCAGCAGCAGAGCCGATGGAGCTGTGAGGACATGACTAACCAAGCACAGATTCGTGGGAGATGCTGAGAGATGAATTGTGACCAGAAATGCTGAGTCGAAGCCCTCTCCTTCTCTGAAGGATGTACGGAGAAGCCACTCCCTTGGAACATGTGCCTCCCTGGACTCCACCATGACCCAGTGTAACACGGCACATGTTTTCCTGAACCACTGCGTGGAGACTGAGAACAGTGCGTCCCAGATCCTGAAGGAGACAGCTGCTACAAGAGGATGGAGGCTCTGAAACCCACAAATGCCCATTCCAGAGGGGATGGAGACCTATTTGCATGGTCAGTTTAAGGACAGATAAGAATATGGGGAACTTCTGGACATGGTTTTGGCTTGTAGACTTTTGGGGAGCAAGGGAAGTGCTGGATCTCTTGGGGCGGGGGCTCTGAGCAGGAGTGCTCTCAGCCCCCTGGGGTTGGAACCCTGTTAATAAAAACGTTTCCTTGAACACTCATTGTTGGGTCATATGTCAAGGCGCCATGTGGCCGAGCCCCAGTTTGCTTGGCTACATCAGGAGACAGATTCAAGCCTTCACACTTCTAGTTTCTGGTCAACCCTTGTCAAATCACTGCACCAGTCTGGGCCTAAGTTTCCCTATCTGTCAGAGGAGGGGATGGGATTGATAATGCTAGGGTTGTTTTTTTTCTCTAATAGTCTATGATTTCTAAGACGGAAGGTACCTACACCAAAGAGTAGACAGTTCACCTCTCTGTAGATGACCCTAAGTCCCAGTGATGATTTAATTCCTGCAAGGGAGGCTTACCACTTCTGAAGCCCTGTTTGGTTTCTTATTACACTAGTCAGTCTCACTCCAGCCCTCCATTGGAATAAGATGTTGTGCAAAAAGTAATAGAAGAAGGTAGGCAAACAGTTCTTCAGGCAGTTTGACATGGATGATCAATAATATCCTTGTGAAAATGCCAGCAAGTTGGGGCATTTTTCTTTATAAACCCCTTTCTTTAAAAAATTGTCTTTTGAAACACCGTGGCCTGATTTTCAGGGACAGATTGATTACAAAGCCTAGGGTTTCTTGCCAAGGCAGCACGTTTTTGATTCCCACTTGATGATTAAAGACTAAGAGAAAAGCAAAACAGTAGAGCCTTACATCCTTATCTGATGGTATCAGGCTGGATGGAGATCTCTGGGAACTGAACTCCACTGCCTGGAGACTAGCCTAGCCAATTAGCATTTATTGGGGATCAACAGACCATGGGGTACCCAGATTTCAAAGTCAGGCTGCTAGGCACCTGACAACTCAAGGTTCTTCCCTTTTCTGAGACATTCCAGTGTGCCTGGGGCTGTTTCACTCCCTGAGACTCCACGAACCCTCCAGGCTTTGGGAACTGAGATCACGGGTCTTTATGAGTTCTGCGGGCCATGTTGAAGCCCATCATAGACTAATTTAAGTCTAACAGAAACATTCAAATTAGATACTTTTGGTCCCATTTTCTGGATAAGGAAACTTAGAGTCACCCAATCGCACAAGACTAGGGCAGAAAAGAGTTAGGTTTTAACTCGTGTCTTCGAACTCTAAACCTCACAATGTTACTGACACTAAGGTGAGCTCCCAGGGGCTGCCACCACTCCTTCCCCTGGCCCCTGATTAATAGAAAGGTCCAGAGCACATGGGAAAGTCTGTCCTTTAGGCTGGGCAGAGTAACTGCCAGCCTCATTCTCCCCTTACGGCCCCTCGTCCATTGCTGAGCAGGAATGGGGCTGATTGGGTGCCCCTTGGGGGCGCCAAATCACCAGGCTCTTATGGGCTTTGCCTGAGGCAAAAAATACCTTACAAAAGCTGTTTGCTCCTCAGATTCCTTTTCAAAACAAAGGAAATGATGGAGTTGGAAAGCCCTGGCTTTGAGTGAAGGTGAGCATGAGGTCAAAGAAGAAGTTTACACCTGGAAGAAGTTTAGAGGTGTGGCATTATTTTATTCCAGGGTCCAGCACCGAACCTATTTCATAGTAAGGAGTGCGGGATACACCAATAAATCAATGTGCAGATGCATGAACCAATTCATGGGGAGAAGCCCCTTGAAGGATACTGTCAGCTTTCCCTCATCCTCAGTGTGACTTTGTCACCTACTAATATGCTCAGGTATCCTTTATCCTCAAATACACACTCAAAGTCCTCTCACAACACTGTAGTCACCTTGAGCTACTCTTCTCTTTACCACCAAACTTCTGCAAAAGAAGAGTGTACAACTATAACCTCCAGTTTCTCCTCCTCCTCTTACTCTTGAAAGTATGACATACTCTATAACAACAGGACTGATTCTTATTCTTTTATTCTCAGCACCTGGCACATATTTGATGACATGGAGGGTCCCTGCTTTTAGGAGGGTCCCTGCATTCTCTAGACATGTCTTTCCGCCCCACCCAGGAACCAGATACCTTGCTCTGCAAACTCCTCTACATTGATGCCTCTGGTTGCCAAGGGAAGATCAAGTTAAAGCTCTAGGTATAGGATATGTTTAGAAATCATATTCTGTTCCATGAACCCAGCAATCTCCCCACCCTAGGCTCCCACATGAACTAATTTGTTTGAGTCTGAAGACAGCAGCTGATTTAAGGGCAAGGTATGTGCAAACTAGGCGTATGAGGTTGCCCAGACCTAAAAGCTCTGCCCATACATGAACCAGGTGGCCAGGTTTAAATTTCTCTCTTTCATGAATTTGAATTGAAAAGTATAGAAAGAACCAGATAAGAACAGAAACAGAAAATGAAAGATCATGAGAGAGTGAGGTTCAACAACAAGCTAATGTTTTAAATAAGCCAATGTTTTGAGGAATGAGAAACATTAATAAGTGGAAGCTCTAGTGGAGACAGAAGAAGAAAGGGCAACTGAAGCAGAAGAATTGAGAAATCACAGTAAGAAAACACAGGTAGCTGAGTTGCACTTATCTTAGAATGCTACTGGGAAGATCCATGAACTCTTAAGTTACTGAGACCTTAGCATAAATTGACGTGATCTAGAACGGGTTGTTGCCAGTCATGGCTTTAGGGGACAGCCACGGAACGGTCTCTTCTGTTGGTTACCAGGAAAATCTGAGTTGCCCTTTTGACCAATCCTTTTAAAGAAAAACTCTTTCAACCGAAACTCTCTAAGAAGACTCTGTTACTTGGAAGCACACAAACCAAATGCAAGTAGGTTATGCAGACATAGATGAAGATTTAGTTGCCTCTCGAAGGAAAAATTAGCTTCCCAGAGTGCTCAAAATGTTGTTACTGGTCCTTCCAAACTCCCTACAAGGCACAGGGCAAGTTGAATTTCCTGTTTTACAGAAACCTGGGAAAGTAACTTACCTGCATTCAAAAGACCCTATGACAGCAGGTGTCATGACCCCTCAGTCCAATGTTCGCTTCACTAAATCTGAAAACTTTATTGGCCTCAGTGATATTTGCCATTTCCCTGCCCAGTTCTCCCCTTTTCCATCATTTATCTGGGAAAGCTTACAGTTTCAGAGATGAGCTCCAGGAGTCCTAATACCATAGGTATTAGGTAAATGCGTGCAAGAAGAACCGGAAGGTCTACGAGGGGCTGAGGTTATGACCAGTATTATTTTGAGCCAGTAGCGTATAATGAAGATGATGTGATGACGGAAGAGGACTTGACTTTGGTGTGGCAAACACACAATATAATATACCATATACACAATATACAGATGATGTATTATAGAGCTGTGCCCCTGAAACCTATATAATTTATTAACCAAGGTCGTCCCAATAAATTCAGTTTTTTTAAAGGGTGATGATATCTGCAGGTATTGAAACAATTTGCTCCAAGAAAAAAATAAGCATTTAGTGACTGCTGTCTTTGCACATTCCGCGTTTTGTGAGCACTGGCCTCAGCGAAGGAGAGTTGAACAACCGTGCTGCCCTGCTAACCATTTCCACCTTATTTAGACAAGCAGATTTGAAAAACACGCCTGCTTTGCATTCTCCCACCCTCTGCAGTTCACGTGGAAGGTGCTTGGCTTAGTGAATCAAATTCAGAGCAATAGTCAATCAGTTGTTTGTTAAGTGACTGCTTCTTCCAGAAAACTCTATTTTCTCTCCCCAGACTTCACAAGGCAAAGGCAGTGTGACCTTCGTAAGAGAGAAACTTGAGATTCCACTCCATGGAAAACTTGCTGATTAAATGAAGTCCCAAAATCTTATTACAAGTGGAAAAGGCCTTTGGCAAGATGATTTAGATCCAGGGCGAAAGCACAGCCACGGTCTTTGTCATGGCAGCCTCAGCTGGGCTTATCTGGAGGATGAGATGACTTCCGAAATTTAGGAAGAGAAAACTCCCTCGATATCAGAGCAATCGCCTTTCCAAGAATAGGAGTTTCTTCCTTTCTCACATCTTCAAAACAATGGTTTATACCTGAAGACAAACAAGAGGTGGCTTCTGGGAGAAGGCGTTAGAATCATTTCTATGAACTTCCACTCTCCAAAAGCTACTCTGAATAAGCACACAACCCACATAAATATACCATGCCGGCCATGTAAAAGGAGTTTCAAGTTTTCTCATCTCATCTTCCAGCCAGGCTGCCAATCCAGAAACCATCTTACATTGAAATTGCATGGGCCTCACTGCTTTGGAGGCAGAAAAAAAAACCCCAAATAAACCCAAAACATGGTAAACGCATATTCTATTATTTAAAATGGAACCAGAAGAAACACTGGAGATCACTGGTTTAAGCCCCATTTTACTGGTGAGGGTTTTAACCCACAATATATTTAGTTTACTAACCTGGACAGGACACAAAAAGGAGGTCGGTCATTTGTCCCACCTCCTGCCAGTTTTGTTCGCCTGCACTGGCACCTCAGAGATAATGGGTAAGTGAACGATCTCTGTTAGATTGCCAGGGTTCAAAGCTCCTCGCTGCTGATTACTGATTATGTAGCCCTTGTAAGAGGGTGGAAGAATAAAATGAGTTAATGTGTGACAAGTGCTTGAAACAGTGCCTGGTGTATAGTGAGTGCTTATGGGATACTAGCTGACGTAACAGGTCCCTCAGAAAGCTCCTTCTAGGAGAGTGAGATGATATCCGCTGTAGGCTTAGCATAGTACCTGGCACTTTGTGATCAATAAATGTGTTCTCACAGTTTTAAAGAAGGGCGAGAGAATGGCTTTCTTTAGTCCAGATCCTTCACTGACCAGGGAGGATTTTTATTTCAAAGTAAGGACATTTTTATATTTGGAAGTCCTTTTGTAATTTAAAATATATTGGTTATAGAATGTTAGCAGAAAAGCTTTCAACTATTGCTTCCTTTCTAGAGTGTGTTTAAGAGAATTCCACAGCAATATCTGTCCATCATACTTCCACTTAACGGGGGAGTCCAGACCAGAACTATCAATGTGACCACACTGGTTAAAAATTATGACTACTTCCTTGGTAGGCAGGTTTGAAAGATTCCCCTCAGAGCCCACATCTTGGCTTTTAGCACTGAATTGTCATCGTGTTTAGCAAACTCCACGTAATTCTCCAACCAGAGTGAGGAGTCATGTTATCAACAAGTCTGCCATCATAAAGTACTAAGCTAACCATCTCCCCTGAGTGCTGTTTAAGTAGGCACCTGGACTACCTGGGGTCTAGCTGACGGCTGAAATCCAGGCTGTGGAGCTCGGAGTAGAGCCAAAGGGACGAGGAGCTCCTTCCTGACGAGACTGCTCTTTGGGTAAACTTCCTAGCACAAAGGTCGCTCGCCTCATTCTCATACCTATCAGTCTCAGTATGCATCTCCTTCCCCAGATTCCAGTAAAAGTCCAATAACCTAGTCTCACTGACCTGGTTTAAGCCACGTGCCCACCCCTGAACTCTATGTCTGTGGCCATATTGGTGTCTGAGTGGAGACAGATTACTCGGGTCTATCAGATTGGGTTGTGTCCACCTTGACATCTGGGAGCATGGCGCTAGCCCCATCCAAACCATATGAACAGAAAGAGGGTGAGGGAGAATGCCCCAGGGAAAATCTGGATACTGTTATCAAAAGAAAGAGCTAAGATGCTGTGTAGGTAAAACCGACAGTAATCCACTCCACCTGGTGCTCCTACCACGTGCCCTGTAGGATCTTAGTAAATCAAATGACCTCTCTACTCCAGGACAGTTTTCTCATCTACAAAATGGGAGACCTGGGCTAGTGTGTGTGTAAGGCTCCTCTGAAGGACTGATTAAAGCACAGGTTTAAGGCCCTGACCCAAGAGATCCTGATTCAACAGGTCTGTAGTTACATCAAGCACTCAGGTGATGCAGATGCTACTAGCCTGGGACCACGCCGAGGGCCACTCAAAGCTAGTTGGTGGCTCAGTTCCTGGCACATAGTAATGCTGGCAGTGCTGCAAAGTCTTCATGCTGAGGTTCACAGCTAGGGATTCTGCTTCTCTCCCCATGGTAGGAAGGGCAGGCCTAAAACCTCAACTCGGTCCCCATGACTGAAGATACTGACCAAGCCTGATCTGTCACTTCAGTAGTCACTCATTTCAAGGAGGTCACAATGGCTAGGTTAGGTGGGGTGAGAGCAGGAAAGACTTCTGCCTTCTCAATTCCAGATCTCCCTGGGGACAAGTTCTGTCTTTCTAATCCACACTGGTCCTTATTCATATCCCTACAAGGCAGCCCAAGGAAATGAAGTCTCCACAGGGAAGCGGTAGAACTTTCCAGTTAAGGACGCCTGCAGACTTCAACTCACTAAAGACTGTGTGACCTTGGGCAAGTTACTTAATCTTTCTGTTCCTTCGTTATAAAACTGTGTGTGGTAGGACCTCAAGAGGTTGTTGTATGGATTAAAACAAATGAGATGATAGGGAAGTAAAGGAGTTTGCACAGAGCCTGCCATATGCAAACTCAATAAATGCGAGCTACGTCAGTCCTTAGGTTCAGGTCCAGCATGCCCCGAACACTCCATGAGCATCCCGTAGCAAGGTGTACTCACATCCATCCCCCATTATTAATATCTTCTTAGTCGGAATGTCCAATTCCTCTACCCCAACAGTTGTGTTTTCTCAGGGTATCTGGGCAAAAGGTGTTCTGGGGTCAATGTGGAAAATGCTGAGTAAAGGAAATTTTCTTTACTGTAGGGCTTCTTAGGGTCTTTACTATGGTAACTGGCATCAAGAATCTCCAGGAGGGGCATTTGGCATTCAGTGGTTCTCAACCCTACGTGACCATGCAACCCTTTATTTCAAGGAACTCCTATTAATGAACGCATATTAACATTTTCTGACATGGCAGAACACAGGCTGGGAATCTCTGCTCTGGAGCTAACCCGTGACCCCCCCTCCCCCAAAGGCTCTGTACTCTGATGCACAGGAGTGTTTGGAGATGCCCTAGAGTCACTGTGAATCACCACTGGCAATGTCAGGGTAAGTGCTGTGTCATGATCAGCTTGGTAGTTTCCATAGTGTTCGGAACTGAGGATCAAGTTTATATTTTGGTGACAATTTAGACAATCACTTTTTGAGCAGAGAAGGGAAGCATTTCAAAACCGAGGAGAGTCAGCCTTCCAGGCTCTGCTCTGTTGTGATGTGAGGCGGAGTACGGATGCTCCTGCTCTCAGTGGGAGGGGGGGTGGAAGAGTGGTTCTGAGAATGTGGAAGGGAGTCAGTGGGAGCGGGTACCACTTTGCATAAGAGGAAGGAGACAGGTGTTAGTGCCTCTGGGATTGGCAGCAGCTACCCTATATTGCTGATACCAATTTTAAGCATTTGCCACATCACCAGGAGGGTTTTATCTCCTACAGAAATTAGTAGGGTGTTCTAGGTCAATAGCCAACCTTAAGTGCCATGAAGGTTCTATCAGATTTATCCAAGTTATAAGAGAAGTGGCTGCCCTTTTTAGAACAGCATCTGTGCAACTGGGGTCTCTGAAAAATAAAATGTGGAGGATCCTAGGGACCATTAGTCTAATCTGAGGAGTCTTTGAGCTCAGTGCACTTTCCCAGGGCTGTGTGTGATTTGCTGAACTTTCTCAAAAACGTAAAGTAAATGAAAACAACAGCAACAATATCATCACACACTTCTTGTTCCCTACTATTGATACATGGGTCTGGCTATCTCACCCCCTTAGGGCAAATGGGACTTTGAGGAGGCCCTGGGAATACAACACAGGCTGCTTGGGTTAAATGCTCGTCATTAAAAATGCTCACCAGCAGCGACGTGAGCTGATTCCCCCACCACTCCCCACTACTCAGGGCTCCAACTGCAGCCAGCTGGCCTGTGTCATCTCTTCGTTAGTGTGAAGTTTGAAAAGTTCCGCCACAAATGGACTCAAGATTGGGGGATCCGCCACTTACAGTTGCTGAAATGCACTGATTTCATTTTGGAGAGTATGGGACACAAATATGTTGCAAATGACAGAAAGTGTCTTTGAGGAAGCAGGCATGTCAAGGGAGCCTCCCACGGCAAACTCATTTACCCCAGGGCTGAGGTGACTTTTGTGGCTCTTCATAAAGCTGCTCCTTTAGTGGCTCCCTCCTCCCTGTCTCTGGCTTCCTTTCTGCAGGTCCCAGATGCCCTCTAAAGACTAAGTGCTGAGCTCTGCCTGGGCACTGACTGGCTTATCTCCTATCGGCACTTGGGGTTGCTGGAAACTGGATGGGTGAGGCATGTTGTCCCAAGCAGCTGGGAAATCTTCAGCTGTCTTGGGCCCAGTGTGTTCTGACAGCAGGTTTGGTTTAATACACTCTTCATTTTCATGTGTCACTAAATAAAAAGTCCTAAAAGCCAGTGCCACGGAGCTTCTGAGAAGAAGAAAGAGGTGAGGGCAGGAGGGCAAAGAAATACCTGGATGTTAGAACCGAAAGGGTCAGCTCAGCTCGTCTGGATTATGGCAGGATTTGCCTGAGACCAACCAGAGGGAAATTAGGACTTGGACCTTTTGGATAAGGGCTAAAGATAGTATAGTCCTTCAAGAATGACACTGGCTTTAATAAGATACCGGGTCTGCTGATCCCTCTGCCTCATGAACTGTTCACTACCCTTCACTGAGCATTTCTTTCCACTAGCAGCAGGTAGTCGGGAGCAGAGTTCTAGGGACTCTGGGACCCACTAAGGAGCCCAGAGGTGCCTGCCCTCAATGGGCTTACATTCTAATAAAGGACCCAGCACTGATCAACATGGTGTCAGTGGACAAATGAAGAGCCCAGTCATGACAAAATGGAGATGATTATATACGTGGTGGGCCAGAAGTAGGTTTACAGTTGTGAGTATATGAAACACAGAACCTATTCTTGTACTATTGTAACAGAAACCCCCAGTGGGTCTTTTGTTCTGGGTTCTCTTTGCTCGCTGCCAATAAGAACTGTGGCTCTCAAAGCCAGAGTTTGGTAAAAAGGAAAGGAATTATTTAATTAAAAGCTATGTGGGCTTTAGAGCAATGGCAGAATTTTGCCATTAAGTCCCCCTCCCTTTGAACACCCACAAACATACACAGTCCTGCCTCCCACTTGGCCCAGTCAGGCTAGTCTCAGAGCATGAAAGTCAGAGGTGCCGCCTTTCATGGAAGAAAAAAAACAGAAGTCCGGGGCTCACTTCTCCCAGTTCCTCCCAGTAACGTGTGCTTGGTTGGGCAGGCCTCCCGAGGTTCTCGGCACCATCAGCCCTGTCACTGCCATCTCCAGCTCTTAATCCCAAACCGTGTGGTACCTCGTCATGGCTGCGAGCTGGCGAGGGTCCTTCTACCCACTTTGGAGCCACAAGGTCCCTCAGGTCCCGCTGCACATGGCTGCCAACTTTTGGTTTAAATCCCAGGCTGAATCCTCTTCCATAACTTCATTTCTGACTCCTCCCACAATCGGCTACACCTGCTAGCCCTCCCATATTTTCCACCTTTCTTGGTTGCCTTTGTTAGTCTAGGCAGGAGTGACCCGGCGGAGTGGAGCAAACTGTCTCCAAGCTCTCTGGAAGGCGCTGCAACAACTGGAGCGGGGCGGGGGCGGTGGGGAGGCGGCCTCCCAGCCGCTACATCACTACATCATCACTACATCATCACTGCATCATCACTACATCATCACTACATCATCACTACATCGCCGGTGAAAATCACGCCCATCTCCCGGGCCCAGGCGAACCGTTCAGCGTTACTATGAAGCTAGCCTGCTGTTACTGATATGCAAAGCAGTTCTCAGTCACTGTGCTGCTGCTCTACCCAGCCCCCCAGCTAGGCTCGTGGTAGGTTTTGGGGCTTCTCAACCTATACCCCGTGCTGAACCTCATTCCACACCCATTACATCATGATTAATTATTGTATTATTTTCCATATGAACAACTAACCTACTTTGCCCCCCACCCTGTGTTGTAGCTCGGAGAATAGGTCAGTGATCTGCGAACCAAACAGACAGTTCTAAACGGCAGTCCCTGAGCCCTTGATCAGTGTTCATGGGACTGCAGACTGCTGCAGCCACTATGGGAAACAGGATGGCGGTTGCTCAAAAAATTAAAAATAGAACCACCGTGTGACCCAGCAATTGTACTTATGGGTATTTATCCGAAGAAACCCAAAACGCAAATTTGAAAGGATACATGCACCCCCATGCTCACTGCACCATTATTTATGATAGCCAGTGTATGGAAGCGCCCTAGTGTTCATCAACAGAAGAGTGGGTAGAAAAGATGTGCTGCATTTACACAATGGAGTACTACTCAGCCATAAAAAAGAATGAAATCTTGCCTTTTGTAACAACATGGATGGACCTAGAGGGTATTATGCTGAGTGAAATAAATCAGAGAAAGAAAAATACCGTATGGTTTCACTTATGTGCAGAATCTAAAAAACTAAAGAAATTAACAAACGAAACAAACAAACTAATACATACAGAGAACAAACTGATGGTTTTTAGGTGGGAGGTAGGTTGGAGGGACTGGGTGCAAAAGGGAAGGGATTGAGAAGCACAAATCGGCTGTTATGAAAACACACATGGAGATGTAAAGTACAGCATAGGGAATGTGGTCAATAATGCTGCAATAACTATATATGGTGCCAGATGGGCATTAGACTTATTAGGGTGATCACTTTAAAAGTTATATAAATGTCTAATCACTATCTCGTACACCTGATACTAAAATAACATTGTATGTCAACTGGAATTGAAAAATTAAGAAAATTAAAAGTAAATAAATTGCAATCCCTCTATTATGAACAATACTCAGTGTGCCTGAATATTTCCCACTGGTTGCCATCTGATGGATTGCCCAAATCCTCTCCTTTTGGAGGACAAGAATCCACATGTAGTGGAAACCAGAGGTGAGACTTGAGGGCAGGAAGGCTGTCAGCGTGAGCTCTTTGAGGGCAGTATCTCATTCATCTTCGGGCTGCAGAATTAAGGTTAGCGATTAGAACATAGGTGACTAATAAATATTTGCTAAGTGACATCGGGTCATCACTAGTTTTCATTTTTGTTGCACAGTTCTGCTTTTACAAACCGGCTTTACATATTTATTCTTATTGGAAGCCTGTGTGGAACAGCAAATGTTTTTTTCAATTCTTTGAGGGCACAGATGGGTTAAGCGACTTGCCCAGTGTCATAGGGTGAGTGTCAGGGTGACACTTGAGCCAGCTGCCAAGGTGGGGGAGATGGACATTTAAGAAAAATGGAGACTAATGGGACATGCCAAGTCTTACAAATGTGTCCATTAAATTTTTTATAAGGTTTTAGCCCTGGCTGCTGTGGTTCACTTGGCTGGAGCATCATCCTGTAACTGCAGGGTTGCAGGTTCAGTTCCCAGTCAGAGCACATATCTAGGTTGTGGGTTCAGTCCCCGGACGTGTACATGAGGCAACCGATCGATGCTTCTCTCTCCTGTTGATGTTTTTCACTCTCTCTTCCTTTCTCCCTTCCTCTCTCTCTAAAAGCAATGAACAAATGTCCTCAGGTGAGGGTAAAACAAGTTATTTATAAGGTTTTAGATTTGTGTTTACTTAAGATGTGTTTACATCTTAAGAAATGCTACATTTTTTTTCAGTTGTAAAGACAAAAAGACATAGCAATAAAGACCACCATAGGTTATAGATGAAAAAATGCCCTTCTCTGGGTTAAAACTCACTCTAAGACTTCTATTAACTTGGTGAGTAACAGTAAAGTGATCAGACATTACCATAAGGCACGATGTCAGGAAAAAAAACCACTGTCAGTTCTGTTAATAACAGAAAACAGAACCATTCACTGGGTCATCAGCAATTATTTACCTTAGATATAGCTTCTTTTGCTAGGAAACTAAACATTTCCACTTGATTAGTATTTATGTAGCAGCCAGGGATTATCACATCTGATAGTGCCTTGCTCAATTAACATTATCCCTTAATTATTTCTGAAAACTAAGAAAGACATAGCCAAGCCCGCCAGTGGCCACAGTGTATGGTTTTGTACCCTCACTATCATACTAATGGTGCCATTTTGCTTTTACAGAGCAAGTTATTATTATGCCTGAATTGCAAATGGTACCAAGTCACACTTTTCTCACTATAAACAATTCTCTAAAAGCTAATTCATAGATTTTAGATCATGCATTCTCGACCGAACCGAAATCACTGCCAAGGGGTAAAAATTGGCTCTTGGAGTACAAAGTGTGGCAAAATCTTACCCTTTTTTACATATAAAGTACATACAGAGTAGCATATCTGTGGTATTAAAATTTCCTGGGAGGGAGGAAAATTTGGAAAAAATATATCTGTGGAGGAGTCCATAATGAAAAATAGATTGAGAAACACTGCTCTACATACATGTTCACTAACCTGGCTACACACCAGAATCTACCTGGGAGTTTTAAACATACCAAAGCCTGAGCCGCTCCTAAAGTTCCTGATGTGATTGGTTTGCCTGGGCTTGGTACATGCAAAGTCCCCGCAGGTGAGCCTAAAGGACAGCTAAGTTTAAGAACCACTGCTCTAGACTGCACGTGACGTAAGTCCCGCCACCTTCCACCACCCCCTACGGCAGGTATGACTAAACCATCATGGTATTCTTCACCACAGAACCCAGGCGTGACGCTGGGATTTTTTCCAAACATTATTGCAGCCAATTGGAGTTGGCATGTGAAATGAAACCTATTTGCCACCCCTGTTCAGATGGTCCCTTGGGCTAGAACAGAATCCAAAACCTACACTAACGTTTTAGCACCCAGGAGTGTCTTATTGTCATTACGTCTTACATTCTCTCATTATCGTTTTATTGCTCAAGAAGAAGGAGGGTAAAAAACAAAACTTGGTGGGGACTGAGGAGGGAGAAAGAAGTTTGCTGAATATCTAAGCAGAGTTGTGTGAACATTATGTTTGGCTGTACCTACAAAGTGCTGACTGATATTCTACTTTCTTTGTAAGATACAAGGGGAAAATTGTCTGTTTAGAGGTGAGCAGACATATCCACCAGGCTGGGGAAGAATCCTGACAGGTCTTATTGAATTGCAGGCCTCTTTGGGAGAAGAGCGGCTTGGTTTAATGCTAGCCCTGTCATTAACAGGGGCGGCACTCAAGAGACATGGGGCGACTGGTCATTACCAAGAGCAGGGGTGATGTCAGGTTTTAGTGAAGCTAGGCAGACCTTCCAGTGGAAAGACAAATGAAACAATTTTAAGAATAAGAGTCTCCGATTAGCTCCTCAAAAAAAAAATTCTTTTAAAGGGTTGTCTGTGAAGGTAAATGTAAATTAAACAACAAATGCGTTCTGTAAAAAACTTGAACACTGGAAAAAAGAGAGTTTTCCTTGAATTTGATGGTTGAATAGTAACATAAAACTTGATATTTGTTGATCACTTAAAGGAGCCTGAACTAATCTTATATATGCATATATGCATGTGTGTATATGTGTGTGCATATGCTTGTGAAATAGCTTTTGGAAACAAAATGGCCAATGTTTGGAAAGGTGCATACCTCATCAGTCACCAGGGAATTATAAAAAAACCCACCAGATAGGCAAGAGATTTAAGAAGCTGAGAATACGAGGTTCAGAGTTATATGTAGGATAATAGGATCTCTCATCTACTGCTGGTGGGAGTGCAAAACTGGTTCAACAATTAAAAAAAAATAGTGTAGCATTTTCTAGTAAAGTTAAAGATGTACATACCCTGCACCCCAGGAATTTCACTCCTGGGGATTTCCACCAGGGAAAGGCACTCACATGTTATTAGGAAACACAGACAAGGATGCTCAGAGCAGTACTATTCGTAATAGCCCCAATGGAGACAATGTATATGTTCATCCGGGATAGAACGGAGAAGTAAGCACGGGATATTTACAAATGTGCGACCACCCAGCAAGAAAACTGATAAACTGTTTGTACACATGGTAACGTGGATGACTCTCACCAACATAATGGTAATCAAAGACAAAAACACTTCTTTCACATAAATTTCAAAAACAGGCAAAACGAAACGATGGTGTATACCCTACATAGGTGATCCAACTATAATGCAAAGTAAGGGAGTGATTATCAAGAATATCAGCATAACGCTGGCCGGTAGTTCGGCTGGTTGGAGTGTCTTCCCATACACCAAAGGTTGAGGGTCTAATTACCTGTCAGGGCACATATCTAGGTTGCAGGTTTGATCCCTTATTGGGGCACGTACTGGAGGCAACCAATCAGTGTCTCTCTCTCTCTCTCAAATCAATAAACATGCCCTAGGGTGAGGATTAAAAAAAAGAATGAAAGAATATTAGCATACTGGTTAGGAAAGGGCAAGGTGATTGTCTTCACTGAGGAGGGGGCACCAGTGGGGAAGGTGAGGGTTCCCAGGCATATGGCAATATTCTATCTACTGTCTGACCCAGATGATAATTACATACATGGATGCTCACTTTGTTATTATTTGTATTACATTTTTATGTACTTTTCAAGATGTAGGTTATATTTCACAATAAAAAATAATTGGTTTTTAAACTTGCTGTTTTCCATATGACTTGGGTATTGATGTATGTACGTTGTGTAATTGAAAAAAGGTTTTTGAAGGGGAAGTGGAGCAGACCCGGAATGGAGAAGAGCTGAATGGGCGTTGGAAGGTGCCAGCAACAGGACAGCTCCAGGTATCACAGCCTGAGAGACCCTTTGTATCAGATACCTTGATCAATTTCCTAGTCCTGGGTTTCCACTTGAAAATCTTAGTTCCTGGGAGACAGAATAGAATCGGTTTGGTCATGTGCCCAGTGGTCATGTGACCTGTCCCACCAGGGCCACTTGAAGACAGGGAGACAGGGAGGAAAGAGACTGTGTAGATGAAACCTCCTATGCCCACCATAAGCTGGAACCCAGATCCAAAGTGTGCAGATAAGAATCACAGGTAAAGACAAGATAGATTAGTTTCTTTGACTGTAATCAAATTGTTCCTGAAAAATTTATCCCACAAAAGGAAAGCAGTTGATTTCCTTCATTCTATTGACCACTGGACTCTGGGATTGGGGAGCAGTGCACAGAGATAAGAGTTTCCCCATCGACATTCCCCTGACTCAACATATCCCTTCTCTCTGAAAAACGTGTGGGGATCAATATGGCCATTCTGATCACCCTCCTCTTCAGAAAACCCAACTACAACCATCCTACGGTTTCCTCTCCAGTGAGCTACATGGCGGTCGAGTAACTGGAAAGAAGCAATGCCCAGAAGCAGTGTTCCTGTTTGCTGGGACCTTAGGGGACTCATCTGTCATTTACAGGTCTTCAACTCCTTCGGGGGCTTCACTTCACAGCGTGGAGGGGGAGGCTTGTGCTTTGGGGGACTGATAAGGGGAGAGAGGCGGAAATGCTACCAGGCCAGTAGGACTCCTGACCATCACTTGTACTCATACTGTATCAAACAACTAAGATACATTTTTAAAAACCCACAAACTTGTATGTTAACACATCCTTTCTACAGTCATACGTGAATACTTGAAAAGCTCTTGATCAAACGGTGAGAAATTGCATAGGTGAACTGTGCATTTATGAAGCAGGATGAGTTGCTGCAGCTATAGAGGCCACTTCGGTTTAAATTAAGCACGAATGTCTTTATTCATGAATTTGGATTCCTGAGAATAAGGGTGTGGGTGCCTATATTCCTATTTTTTAAGCAGTCCCATTAATGCCAAAACACTCAAATATACATTTGGTCTGCAGTTAGTACCTATTCTCCCGGAGCCTAGAGTACTTTATAATCATTAGATCATTAGCACCAACATAATGCTAATTTAAAAGATCTTATCACATCATGCTCCAGAGTTACCGCTAAGTCAATTCTAAAATCCAACAATCTGCCTTGCGTTGAGCAAAAGCCTCCCTTATTGATGGCTTCTGTGGATATAGCTGACATCTGTCCTCCCCCACCTTATCTCATTATTTCTGATCCATACATCCTGGTTGGTTTTGGTCTCCTTGGTCCTAGGTCCCCCGGCCATGTAAGCAGGATTGTTCCATTGTTTCCTTTCTGGGCATGGGGTTTTGTCTGGGATTGGCTTGGTTTTGTGTTTAAGGACCAGTGCCTTAAAGGGCCAGGCCCCCCCGTGAGGGTCTAAAGGTTTTGGAGCCCTTCATCGGTGATCTCCTCCTGCCGGGGCCATTTTTCTTGAGGGCTTCTCTTGGGGTCCTGAACAGGACTCTCCAAGCTGGGCAGGAGAGCTTGGCAGACAAGCCCCTGGATCATTGTTGGAGACCCCAGGTTGCATTGGGGAGGACTGCGCCTTTCAGGAATCCAGGCGGCTGGGACTTGAATTCTGATGAGAGGGTAAACGCTGGGGAGAAAGCAGGCCTTGATGTATGCCCCGTGGACAAAAGCTGCTAGTGTCAGCTTGATTTGCAAGATCAACATTCATGAGTTAGACTGCATAGAAAGGGGGATTATCTGCAAACCGGGGCCTGAATAGAAGCCATAAATAAGTGATTTCACACTACCAAGCAGGAAGAATATTTCCCCTCCTAAATTATTCTGAACAGCATGTTCGGCCCCTCCCAGGTTCCCACCGCGAGCCCCTGGGGGTGTGCTCAAGTGGTGGACCTCTGGGAGCGCGAGACTGGCAACGAGTTTCTGTAAGGGGACTGGCTGCGGAGCTCCTGATCAGTGTGCCCTTTGCTTTCTAAGATCTACTCCGGGTTTTCCTTGGTGCTGCTCTGGCAGCCTAGTCCAAGCCCAGCACGTTCCAGACACGGTTTTCCCTCTCGCCCACCAGCTGCGCTGCTCTCGGCTGGGGTTCCCCAGCAGAACTCACCACAGATGCACATTTAAAAACGTGCTCCAATGTGCACCCCCCATCAAAGGCGTTGGAAGGGTTTTTCATCAGCTGCCTGAGGAGGGACACGCTCCCGGCTACCGTCATTTGTAGCTGGGTTTACTCTGAAATGTAAATGTACCCCCTGATGCAAAAAGGAAGGGTGGAAGGTGTTTTTCCCTCGGATTTCTCATTTTGCCTCACCCTCATCCATCCTTTGTGTACGCCTGGCTGTTAACCCTATGAGGAACCCCATGCTTGAGCCTTCCTTTCTCCCTTACTCCCTATGTAGCCTGACTTACTTCTTCCAGCCGCTACGCACCCCTCCCAGTTCCGGGAGGCAGTTTTGTAGCAGAACAGACACAGGTAGAAGCAGTACGTCTGGGAGCTCCGGGGTGTGGGGAGCGGGGCAAAGGCAGCAGCTGGGGAAGCTCCCTGAGTACAGAACAGGCCCCGTCCTTGCGGTCCTTGGGCGAAGCCTCCTGGGACCTCCTCTTGAACCCCTGAGCTCCAGCTGCTGAGCCCAGAGGCAGCCTCCCCCAGGGGCGGTGGTGGGAAAAGGAGAGAAGAAAGAAATGGCTTAAGAGCCATCCTCTTTCTAGGATGATGCTCCTGTGTTTAATGCTGATCAGTTACAGGCTGGAAATGACTTCAACCCTTTGCCTGGGTAGCCTCCTGCTCTTTAGTGAAAGAGTTGACCTTTACAAAGGGGTGTGTGTATGTGTGTTTGTGTGTGTGTGTGTGTGTGTGTGTGTGAGAGAGAGAGAGAGAGAGAGAGGGAGAGAGAGAGAGAGAGAGAGAGAGAGAGAGAGAGAGAGAGAGAGAGAGAGGAGGAAGAGAGAATGAACTGAGGTAAGCTGAAATGAGAGGAGAAGGGAAGGAGCTTAGCTTTGTTCCTGGAGGACTGGTTTTGTGACGGAGGGCAGAATCAGCAAACAGAGAAACACCAGGCAACATGTCTGTACTGGATAGAGGTGAGGGCCTGTAAGGGTCATGCAATGCCTTGGCAGACAACGGTCTGCCCACGCAAACCATGGAGAACAATAAGGCACTGGAAAGAATGTGATGCCAGGAGCCTCCTGGCCTCGGGCTGGGCTGGGTGCAAGCACACCTGAGCGTAATGGTCTCCACTGTGAGCCTGGCTCGCTGTAGACACAGGACTCCCTGATCAGCATGTGCTCCCCGTGAAAAGACACAGCTGTTTGCTGAATGACTGAGACCACATAGACGCCTGCTAAACCTCTGAAGCTCTAGGAAATTGTTCCTTCTTGACAGAAATTCAGTCTGGACAGCAGGGAGATCCCAAGATTCACAGGCATCCCTGTCCTCGGGTAAGTACCACCAGGTGCTCTTTGGGAAATTCCCAACCACTGGTTAGCTGAGGAGGCTGCTGCCCGAGCTTATGTGCAGCACCCCTCACAGACCTCTCCCACTGGCTGGCTGACCCTGTTTGAGAACTCCCTCTGACAAAGCTCTCCCCCTAAAACCTTTCGGCTTTCTGTAAATTGGAGCACTCATATGCACAAGTTTACTTATTGCAGTATTATCATCATTGAGAACTATTGGAAGTTACCTAAATGTCCAAACAGAGGAGATTTGTTGTACAAATTATGGTAGACACCCATCATGGAGTACTATGCAGCTGCAAAAAAATACATTAGACGATATAAAACGATATAGTGTTTTCCAGAATATGTTATTAAGAAAGCAAAGTGTTAAAAACTCTGTGTGTGTGTGTGCGTGCGCAAAAAGCGTAATGTGCTACCTTATGTGAATACAGGAAGGGAAAATGAGAAAAACACACACATATGTTATCTTAAAAGAAAAAAAAAAAGAAATATAGTGGGAACAAGCCAGAAAATGATCAAATGGTTCACTTATAAGGGGCAGGTGTGGAACAGGTGAAAGAGAGGTGAGAGTGAATAACACTTCTCTGTGTATAGCTTTTCTATGATCTTGATTTTTAGAAGCTTGTTAATGTTCTATATATTTAAAAAGACATTAAAAGAAAATACCAGAGAAGAGGAAGTATACTAAAATTAAAAGCAAGCTGAAAAAAATTGTATTTTAAATGAATGACACACCGAAAAGGAAAAAGCTAATCCAAGTACGTTATGAAAAAGCATTAGACTACACTCTGTCATACTTAGATAGGGTGCGGTTTAGGGAGAACTGTAAACAAATACAATACTAACCTTTTTTTAAAAAAAGAAAAGATTTCTTTATTTATTTTTAGACAGAGGGTAAAGAAAGGAGAAAGAGAGAGAATCATTAATTTGTGGTTTCCCCTCACATGTACCCCCACTGGGGACCTGACCTACAACCCAGGCATGTGCCCTGACTGGGAATCGAACCGATGGCCCTTTGGTTCACAGGTTGGCGCTCAATTCACTGAGCCACACCAGCCAGGGCTTTTTTTTTTTTTTTTTTAAGATTTTATTTATTTATTTTTAGACTGAGGGGAAGGGAGGGAGAAAGAGAGGGAGAGAACACTAACCTTTTTTAAGAGGTGCGTTTTTGTAGTGACGTGGGCGAAGTGATTCTAAAACTACTGTAGATGCTTTGTAGCAGTGAGTGAATGGGAGCATATGTCGATGCTGTTGGGAGCCAGTGCACTCACTGTGGGAGAAGAGAGTTATAAGGGTGGAAACGGGAAAGACACAAAGACAGGAGGAATGGACTGCGACTGCAGCTGTAAATGTAGACTCATGATTTTGGAAATATGTCTATGTGCATGTTTATGTGTGTATTGATGGGTGCGATGTATGTGTAGGATTATATATATCCTAACTGTTCACTGTAAAAAAAAACCCCAAAAAACTCCGGTAGCAATGAGCACACCTAACACTGTAATCTTATTTCTAATGCAGTTTTCTGACTAAAAGGAATAACCATTCCTCAGAGAAATTCACATAGTATAAAATTAACTATTTTAAAGTATTCATTTCTATGGCATTTTGTACCTTCGTGAAGTTGTACACCCACTGCGTCCATTTAATGGGAGCCCGGACCATCTTACGCTAGGATGTAAGGCGGTGCCCACTGTGTAAGGGGAGCGTGTCATAAGGAAAGGAGCCAGCCTGAAGGGGCTTCCCCTGCCCCGGTCTGGGACAATATGATCACCAAAATAAAGGATGGTATTTAATTATAGGCCGTAAAGAAAATGGAATCCATATGCTGACAAGCAGAGATATAAATAAATGCATGACAAGGGATGGCTCTTCTTACAGTAGGACATTGGTATACACTGAATTACAGCCCCCTACAATTTGTATGTTGAAGCCCTAACTCCCAATGTGACTATATATGGAGCTAGGGCCTTCAAGGAAGTAATTAAGGTTAGAAAGGTCATGGAGGGAGGGGCTAATCCAATAGGACTGGTATTCTATTTTCTTTTTTCTTTTTTAAAAAGAAGCACATGCACAGAGTGAGAAAGCCACATGACACAGCAAGAAGGTGACTGTCAGCAAGCCAAAAATAGTGGCCTCAGGAGAAAGCTAACTACCTTGCCAGCACATTGATCTTGGACTTCCAGCCTCTGATACCATGAGAACATCAATTTCTGTTGTTAAATCGGCCAAGTCTGTGGTATTTCATCGCGGTACTCCAAGCAGACTAATAAAAGCACATGGTGTCAATTGATAGATGTGGACGTCGTGCTGGAGCTGGGGAAAAATTTTACTACCATTGCAGTACACGCTATTTAAGAATCATCCGGATGCTAAATCTGGAGGAACCTTTGGTGAGGAGCAAGTTCTTTGCACAGTCTTAAAGCGTCCTCTCAAAGATTGCCTGTTAGTTGCAAGAGGAAAACATTGTAATTATTAAGTGGAGAAATCAGACAGCATCTTGACCAGAGATCAAAATTTACATCAACAGTTAGGGGCAGATGGACAACATATGCCTCTGGATTATGCCTGCCTGCTATAGACTGAGTGCTTGTGGCCCCACATAATTCATATGCTGAAACCTAATCCCCAAATTAATAGTATTAGGCAGTGGGGAGATAGGCTCATGAGGTTAGAACCCTAATGAGTGGGATTAGTGTCCTTTAAAAGGGACCCCAGAGAACTCCCTACTCCCTCTGCCATGTAAGGAGACAGCAGATGATGGCTGTCTATGAAGCAGAAAGATACCCTTCACCAAATACTGTATCTGACAGTGACTTAATCCTAGAATTCCCAGACTTTAGAGCTGTAAGAAATAAGTCCTGTTGTTTATAAGCCACCCAGTCTGTAGTGTTCCGTTATAGTAGAGCCTGAACTGACTCAGACAGCACTCTGAGGATGAGACAACACTACTCATGGAATATTGATCTGGTAACACATGGTCCGAGTCTAATAATGAGGAAATAATCACGCTAACCCCAAATGAGGAACATTCTATTTTAAAAAGGACAAGAGTGCTTTCAAAAATGTCAGTGCCATTAAAAAAAAGGAAAGACTAAAGAGTTATGTCAATAAAAGGCAATATATGATTCTAGACTGGATTCTGTACTAGAAGCATTACTGGGTGTGGGAGGCAGCCTCCAAGATGATTCCCAATAACTCTACCTCCTGGTATTTGAACCCTTGTGTACTCAGCTCCCCTAAATGTGGACTGGACTTTATGGACTTGCTTCTAATGAACAGAAAATGGGAGAAGTAATGAAATGTCCTTTCAAAGGCTGTCACGAAAAATGACTGAGGCTTCCATTTTGGGGATCTCTTTTCTCGCTCTCTCACCCTAAGGCAGGTCAGCTGCAGTGTTGGGAGCTGCTCTATGGAGAGGCCCAAGTGACCAAGAACTGAGAGAGTCCCCTGGCTATCGGTAGTGAGGCACTGAATCCTGCCAACAACAACTATGTGAGTGAGCGTGAAAGTGGATCCTTCCCTAGCGAAGTCTTCAAATGAGACCACCATGGTAGCCTGGTGAAAGACCCTGAGCCAGAGGACCCCGCTAAGCTACATCTAGATGACTAACTCACAGAAAATGTGGAATCAGAAATATCTGGGGTTTTTTAAGCTGCTAAGTTTAGGTGTAATTTGTTATACAACAATTCACAACCCATACATGTGTTGGTTGACAAAATTGGAATGTAGACAGTAGGTTTTATAAAAAAAATTACAGTATACCTGGGGAAAGCACAGTTTCTTCAAGAAATGGTGTTGGGAAAACTGGGCAGCCTTTTGTGAAAGAATGAAACTGGACTGCTACCTCACGCCATACACAAAAATATACTCAGCATATATTAAAAGACTTGAACGAAAGACCCGAATTCATAAAACTCCTAGAAGGAGACATAGGGAGAATGCTCCTTGACACCTGTCTTGGTGATGATTTTTAAAATTTGACTCCAGAATCAAAGGCCAAAACAGCAAAAATAATTGAGTAAGACTACATCAGACTAAACTGCTCTGTACAGCAAAAAAAAAAATCCACAAAATGAAAAGGCAACATATGGAATGGGAAAAAAAATTTGCAAATCATTTCTGATAAGGGATTTATATCCAAATTATATAAGGTCCTCATACAACTCAGTAGAGAAAAATCAATTAAAAAAAGGACAAAGAAACAGAACAGACATCTTCCCAAAGAAGGCAAACAGATGGCCAATGGGTACATGAAGAGGTGCCCAACATCACTAATCCTCAGGAAATGCAAATTAAAAGCACAAGGAGCTGTCATCTCATACCTGTTAGAATTGGCTATCATCGAAACATAAGGACGTATTGGTGAGGATGTGGAGAAAAGGGGACTCTTGTATACTGTTGGTGGAAATACTCACATATGAGGCCTGACCAGAAAATATCTAGTCATGTATATGAAAAACAGAGACATTTATTGAAGAAGATACAAGAAACATTGTACATGGGACGATGATGTCCCAGTCTCTTCAAAGGAGACAACTTGGGACCTCACACAGTTCTCCCAGCATCTCTTCCCCTGTTCAAAACACACTGCAAAATCCTTTTTTTGGAATCACCATCAGCTGCCTTGTCATATTTCCCTGAATCTCACTGATGGTCTGAAATCTCTTCCCTTTCAAAGGTGATTTTAGTTTTGGGAAAAACCAGAAGTTGCCGGGTACCAAATCTAGGCTGTTGAGAAGCTGATCACCTGGGTGATTTGATGTTTCATCAAAAAACTCTGCATGAGATGTGATGCATGAGCGGGCTGTTTGTCCTGATGATGCTGCCAATCACCAGTTGCCCATGGCTGTAGCCTTTGGAATCATCCAAATAGTTTCTGCAGAGGAATGTTCAAGTTTAATGCAAAGTTTGATGCAGATTCGTTGCTCTACTCACTTAGTCATTTTGAATGTGATGACCACTCAACAGCATCTACCTCCCCCACTGACTAATATAGTGAACTTGTCATTGTTCATGCATGTGCATTCCAGTCTGCTCTCCTTGGCTGCCAGGTTACACAGTTGTCACTCAAACCTTTCTTATTAAGGGTATATTGGTGCAGCTACTGTGGAAAATAGTATGGAGTTTCTTCCAAAAATTCCAACTAGAGCTAACATTATCCAGCAATTCTACTTTTGGGTATTTATCTGGAGGGAACAAAATCACTATCTTGACAAGATTTTTGCAACCCCATGTTCACTGCAGTGTTACTTACAACAGCCAACACACGGAAAAACCACAAGTATTGACTGATGGATGAATGGATAAAGAAATTGTGCTATATATATACAATGGAATGTTATTCAGCCATAAAAAGATATCCTGCCATTTCTGACAAATGAGTGGACCTTGAAGGCGTTAGGCTAAGTGAAAATAGTTAGAAAAAAAATACTGTATGATCTCACTTATATGTGGAATATATATTTTTAAAAACTGAACTCATAGATACTTAAAACAGACTGGCAACCCAGAAGAGGAGGGTGGTGGGTGGGCAAAAGGGTGAAGGTGGTCTAAAGGAACAAACTTTCAGTTATAAAATAACTGAATGGGATGATGATGTAATGTACAGCATGACAACTATAGTTAACAGTCCTGTATTGTATATTTGAAAATTGCTGGGAGTGGATCTTAAAAGCTCTCATTACAAGAAAAAAATTGTAACTGTGTGCTTACGTATGTTAATTAAAATTATTGTGGTAATCATTGCTCAATAAATACATGTATCAAATCATTTTATTGTATACCTAAAGCTGATACAATGTTACATGAGAATTATATCTCAATAAAACAAAAAAAGTGATAAGTCCCCTTCTACTCTTCACTACCTGTGTGATCTTGGGTGGGTAAATGAATTTACCTTTCTGATCCCTTTCTTCTTCTATAAATGCAGAAAATAAAAATAATATCCTCACAGAGGACTTCTGGTAAAGATGGCAAAGCAGGTAAACTATGAAGTCACCTCCTTTTATGATCACATCAAAATTACAATTAAATTATGGAACAACCATCATGCAGAACCACCCAAAGACTAGATGAACAGAGTTCCTATAACTAAGGATATTGAAAACTAACATAAAGAGAAATTAAGAAAACAACCCCATTTACAGTTACATCAAAAAGAATAAAATACCTAGGAATAAATTTAACCAAGGGCATAAAAGACTCGCACTCAGAAAACTATAAGACATTAAAGAAAAAAATTGAAGAAGGTACAAATAAATGGAAGTTTACATTGTGTTCCTGGACAGGAAGAGCTAATATCTTTAAAATGTCCGTACTTCCCAAAGCAATCTACAGATTCAATGCAATCCCTATCAAAATGCCATGTGGTTTTTCACAGAACTAGAACATATAATCCTAAAATTTATATGGAACCACAGAAGACTTCAAGTAGCCAAAGCAATCTTTAGGAGGGGGGGAAATTGGAGGTATTATACTCTCTGATATATCAAACTGTCCTACAAGGCTATAGTACTCAAAGCAGCATGGTCCTGGCATAAAAACAGACACAGATCAACAGAACAGAATAGAGAGCCCAGAAAGAAACCCATACCTATATGGTCTATCACAAAGGAAAGAAGAATACACAATGGGGTATATATAATGGTGTTGGGAGAACTGGACAGATACATGCAAAAAATTAAATTAGATTACTTTCTAACACCATATATAAAAATAAACTCAAAATGGATTAGAGACTTAAATGTAAGACCTGAAACCATAAAACTAGAAGAGAACATAGGCAATAAATTCTAATTCTTTGACAACAGTCTAAACAATATTTGTTATTTTATATCTGTCTCCTAGGGCAAACAATGAAAGCAAGAACAAACAAGTAGGGCTGCATCAAAAGAAAAAAATTTTGCACCAAAAAGAAAACCTCAACAAAACAAAAAGGCAACTTCTTAATGGGAGAAAATATTTGCAAATGACATATCCGATAAAGGGTTAATATCCAAAATATATAAAGACATTTATACAGCTCAGCATTAAAAAATATGATTTAAAAAATGGGCAGAGGACATGAATAGACATTTTTCCAGAAAGTAGATACAGATGGCCAACAGGCACATGAAAAGATGCTCAGCATCACTAATCATTGGGGAAATGCGAATCAGAACCATAATGAGATATCACCTCACACCTGTCAGGATGGCTATCACCAAGAATTAACAAGTGCTGGCCAGGATGTAGAGAAAAGGGAACACTTGTACACTATTGGTGAGATTGTAAATTTGGTATAGCCACTATAGAAAACAGCATGAAGCTTCTTCAAAACATTAAAAATTGAACTACCCAATAAATAAGGAATTCAACTTCTGGGTATTTATTTCAAGAAATCCAAAAACACTAATTTGAAAATATATAAGCACCCTTATGATTATTGCAGCATTATCTACAATAACTAACATATGGAAGCAACCTAAGTGTTCATCAATAGACAAATGAATAAAGAAGATGTGGTACATAGATACAATGGAATATTACTCAGCCATAAAAAGAATCTAATCTTGCCATTTGAGGCAACATGGATGGTCCTACAGGGTATTATGCTAAGTGAAATAAGACAGAGTAAGACAAATACCACATGATTTTACTTATATGTGGAAACATAAAGCAAAATAAATGAACAACAACAAAAGGAATAAACTCATACATACAAGGAACAAACTGATAGTTACCAGGTGGGGAGATGGGTAAAAACGTGAAAGGTATTAAGAAGTACAAATCACCAGTTCCCAGTTACAAAAAAGAGTCATGGGGATGTAAAGTACAGCACAGGGAATATAATCAATAATATTGTATTAAGTATGTATGGTGTCAGATGGGCACTAGATTTAACAGGGAGATCACTTTACAAGTTATATAAATGTCTATTCACTATGTTGTACGCCTGAAACTAGCATAATATTGTATGTCAGCTATAATTGAAAAGTAAGTTTTAAGAAATACATGGGAAGAACCAAAATGTGGAGTTGGAGCTGGGCATCACCTCCTGGCCCTGTGCTGGGCCCTGCCTCACCCTCTTCCTTCCAGATGAGATGGGCTCAACCAAGGGCGTACCAATCACTCCAGTGTGGCCTCCCCATATAACAAGCAACTGGTTCGAATGGTGGGCCCACATTCACCTAGTGCCGGCATCAGCATTGTGTGCATTCCCATCCAGGTGGAGAGCTATCCATAGCCAAACCTACCAGCCAGAGAGCAGTTGGAGGGTCTTATCAGGCCCAGGACTCAGATCCCAGCTGTCTGACTCTTGGAGTTACATGGACACTTATGAAGACTAGCAGCGGAGAGTGCCCAAGCCCACTGGTGAAATAGCTGAGAGACGTATTTGAGACCGAAGCCTCCAAATCAAATCTACCCCAGGAGCCTGCTCTGCCCCTAGAAGCACCTTCATCTTCTGAAATGGACTTGCCCCTGGGCACCAGGTTTTCTCTTAAGGACCAGATGCTACATGGGAGCCAAACTGAGCTCCCTTCTAAGCAGATGTTTTCTGAGGAAGAAACACACAGCCTTCAGAAACCCTATGGTCAGCCAGGGTTCAGACGAGCCCATGAGACCCCTAGATGCCCAGATCTTCAGGTTCTAAGTACAACAGATAGAAACAAAACGACAAGGTACTGGGGGGATCTCCCCTCACTATCCTGTAAGATGACAACTGCCCTGGGACTCTGATACCCAGTGGCCTTCTCCCCTGAGTGAAATGTTAGGGAACTAAAGGAAGGGGCCATCCTGGGAACTGGACGACTTCTGAGAACTGGAGGACCAGCATGGGAGCAAGGCCGGGACCACGATGAGGAAAATCAGCACTCTGCCTTTGTAGAGAACTAAGCCATGTGTGGCGCCAGAGCCACACAATATAGCCAATTCATTTCTTACAGAGTGCTTTTGTTGTGTTTAGCTAAACTCTTATACCTGTAACCAACGTATGGTTATAAGTTGATCATAATTTGACAAAATCAGGCTACGTATAAATGCTTGATTATTATCTGATTTAGCAAAATGGTTGCTTATGCTATTGATCAACTAGGGTAATCATGACCTAAATGTCATTTTCATTTTCTTTTACATTTAAGACCAACGTGAAACAACAAAGATATGTTGGAACGTCACTTGTTTGTCAATGACATGAGTGAATTCTTTGATAGTTTCAAATACTACAAGAAAATACCTTTCCTTGTTTTTTTGTGTTATTTAAAACATACAGCTATGGGAAGCAGAAACTCGAGTCTGGCACCTTTGACCACTTGGCCATCCTGACAATCTCTGAACAGACACTTCTCCAAGGAGGACATACAGAGGGCCCAGAGACATATGAAAGGATGCTCAGCATCGCTAGCCATCAGAGAGATGCAAATTAAAACTGCAATGAGATACCACTTCATATCAGTCAGAATGGCCATCATAAGCATATCAACAAACAAAAAGTACTGGTGAGGATGCGGAAAAAAGGAAACCCTATTGTACTGTTGGTGGGAATGCAGATGGGTGCAGCTGCTGTGGAAAACAGTATGGAATTTCCTCAGAAAACTAAAAATGGAACTGCCTTTTGACCCGGCAATTCCCCTGCTGGGATTATACCCTAAGAACCCTGAAACACCAATTCCGAAGAACCTAGGCACCCCAGTGTACATAGCAGCACAATTTACAATAGCCAACTGTTGGAAGCAATCTAGGTGCCCATCAGTAAATGAGTGGATAAAAAACTGTGGTACATTTACACAATGGAATACTACGCAGCAGAAAGAAAGGAGCTCCTGCACTTCATGACAGCATGGATGGAACTGGAGAGCATTATGCTAAGTGAAGTAAGCCAGGCAGTGAAAGACAGATACCATATGATCTCACCTATAAGTGGGACCTAATCAACAAAACAAACAAGCAAGCAAAATATAACCAGAGACATTGAAATAAATAACAAACTGACAGTAACCAGAAGGGAGGGGGGAAAGGGATAATGGGGGAATATAGGGGAAGGGTCATTAAGGAACATGAATAAAGGACCCATGGACAAAACCAAAGGAGGTAGGATGGTGAGGGTGAGAAGCAGGGATGGGTGGAGGGAAAATGGAGACAATTATACTTGAACAACAATTTTTTAAAAAGTTAAAAAAATAAAAATAAAATATACAGCTACGGAGACGATATACTTGTAATTCCATTGCTCCATCACCTAAGTGTAGAAAATCAACAAAATAAACCAAGCCCTAATTTGTAGTGTTTGCCAATTTCCATGGTGTAAATGCTCCCACAGTGGACAGTTTCAAACTACCTCACATGATATCACTGAGCATAAAGTTGGGAAGAGAGGTGTACCATGGTATAGTATATCCACCATGTAAATACAATAGACATTAAGAACACAGATAAAATAAATAAAGTGTTATAGCAACATTAAATTTACTGACATTGATAACTATACTATGATTGTATAAGGTAATATCTTTATTTTTTTTTAAAGTATACACTAGACACTAATATATTAGGTAAAAGGCCAGAACATTTCCAAATATGTATGTATGAGAGAGAAGGTTGGGTGAGAGGATAAAGACAATGAAGAAAAAAGAGTTTGCAAACATATAGGCTAAAGCAAATGGGATAAAATGTTAAACAATAAGTGTACCTGGGTAAAGAGTTAAAGGATATGTACAGTTGTCCTCTTACTATTGTACTGTTCTGTGTATTTGAAATTATTTCTAAATAGTGAGTTTAAAAAAAATTACATCACTCTAACACCTTTAACAATATATGCAAATAATGATTCCATGACTTTAAGTTATCAATGTAAAGTGACACATAACATCCCACTTCTTTTTTCTACTTCAGACACATTTGATAGGATTTTTCTTTCTTTTCTTTTAAAAAAATTCCCCATGAGAGAGGCAAAGCTCTAGATAGCATCTTGTTTTTGTGAATCTCCAGTGTTCTGTCCATACTTTTTCTTCACTTCTAAGATGTATGTTTCACAATTTCACTCTTAGGAGGAGCCAGCCTTCTTAGCAACTTTGGGAGAGTTGTTTTTCTTTCTTTCTTTTTTTTTTTAACGACAGCTTTATTAAGATACAATTCACCTACTCTAAAGTTCACCTTTCTAAAGTGAACAATTTAGTGATTTGGGGTATGTTCACTAATTTGTACAACCATCCCTACTATCTAATTACTTTGATCACTCCCCAAAAAACCTCATTGGTACCTGTGAAGAAGCCACTCCCCATTCCCAGATTCCTCCAGCCCCCAGAGACCGCTAATCTGCTGTCTGTCTCTGTGTATTTGCCTATGCTGTATATTTTATGTAAATGGAATTGTATAATATATACCCTTTTGCGTATGTCTTCTTTCATTTAGCATAATGTTTTCAGGGTTCATCCATGTTATATAGCATGTGTCAGTAGTTAAATCCTTTTTATTGAATAATATTCCATTGTATGGATAAAACACAGTTTCTTCATCCATCCATTAGTTGATGGACATTTAGGTTGTTTCCACTTTTTGGCTATGATAAGTAATGCATCTATGAACATTTTGTACAAGTTTTTGTATAGACATATGTTCGATCCTTTTGGATGTATACCTAGGAATGGAATTTCTGGGTCATGTGGCAACTTTATGTTCAACATTTTGAGATTCCTTCTAGGTTTTAATGTGCTTTTAGACTGTTATCTTTTCCAGAATGCCTGCTGGTCTGTGTATATTTGTTTGCCCGAATTCCCCTTTATGGACTTCATCATGAACTACTATATTGATGGGTAGAGACTCCAAAGTTACAATCCTTTCCTCACCAATGGATTCTACTACCAGCTATCTTTGGTTTTTCCCTTTAATGAACAACTCTGTAGACTCTCTGTGAACCATTTCCTGCCTAGGCTCACATTTCAAATATGTCAAGTGCTTACCTTGTCTTTCCCACAAATCTATGAGCTCCTAGAAAGCAAGGTTCATGCATTGTCTTTCTTTCATATCTTTCACCAAGTATGTGAGTTAATTAAATACTAAATGTTAAGCAAAGACTGTATTTTATACTTCTTTTTTGTCCTTTACAGCACTTAGTTGAGTGTTGGGCTTATAGAAGGTATTTATTTAATGCTAAATAAATTGATTTAAGTACCTAAGACTTTGCCCTAAAATAATTGATAACTCTTGACATGACTACCACTCGACAAATACAGCTAAGGCAATCAGTGCGTTTATTCCCTCTGATACCCCAGAAAGGTTTCCATTTCTCTACAAAGATGATGTCAACACACTCAACACCAGTCTTTTGTGTTTGATGAGGAAGAGAGAGAAATGGGCAAGGCATTTCTCTCCTTCGCCCCACTCTATTGCAACTCCTCTAAACTAAATCCTCCTCCTTTTTTTTCACCTCTTCCTCTTGGTATCGCTTCTTATGAATATCTTTACCACTTTGTTAAGCAATAGGAAGAGGAGAACAAAAATATTACGTAAAGGTGATATTCTGGAAACTTTGGACTTAAGCTCTAAAACATTATCTGGGCAGGCCCTCATCTAATCATTTTTCTCTCCTTTTCCAAGCCAAAGCAAGTTGTGTTTAAAACTAGAAGTATGAGTAGTGCAAAAAAGCTTTTCTGATCACTGTTTTGTCCTACAGCGTACTTAGGGAATGGTATGTTCTGGTTAATGATTATTCTAATTAGTCCAGACTTACTACGTGCACAATACCTGTATGGCCATTTTCTAAAGAACTGGAATACACTAATACACTCAGCACCACAGCTGCCCTGACACAAAATTTGATCCTCCTTTGATGATTCCAATGCTTTTCAGGATTTTTTACGACACTTAATTATTCTTCTACATATGTACAAGAATGCCAAAGAATAGAGCATTGTGGAGAGTGGCATTTTAGATCATGGAAGGATTACCATATTCAAACAAGATGCCATTAGGCACACCATGAGGTAACAGAGCAATGACAGGGTCCAAAAGAAATCAGAAAAGTGGAAATGGGACCAATCTTATAATCACCATCTTTAAAAGTCATACCTTTATTCTCTCAAAGCACCCACCTTTACTTGTAATGAGAATGCATGCTGTAATTTTTTCTTTTGATTCCTTTACTGTAGACTGAGTTATAGGCATCTGAGGTGGTTGAGGGCATGGAGGGAAGGGTGTGTTGTGCTTGGTCTCGGTTGGATGTGCAGCTTGGTTGTGGCAGGGGATGTGGTGTGGGCGGTGCCATTCACCCATGCTGTGCCATTGTGTGCCAGAGGAGAGAGTGCTGTGGTGGTTCACTTCGCTTGTGTTTAGGTCATTATGTTTTTTGATAATCATAAGCCCTTCCACATGCTGTAAAAATTACTTTACACATCAGATATCAGATCAGAAGATGCAGTAACAGCTGAAGGAGGTTTGGGTGTATTAGGAACACAAGTTGGATAATAGATCCCAAAAGGGGGAGTTCCTTGCATAGATCTTGAATGCATGAAGGAGACATCTGTCTGTAGCTTGTCCACCTTTGCTTGGAACAGCTGGGAATTGGCACCAATGACCAGATTATTCATTGTATTTTGCAGGGAGTCAGGCTTTTCTGCTAGTACTCCGGGGAAGTCTTTGAACCAGTGTGAAGGTCACTTGCCTCCTCACATAACTCACTATCGGGGCATTCAACATTTTTTTTCATTTTGTTCTTGCTACTTGCATAATCAGTTTTGCTGTAGAAACTTCTTTCACCTGTGCTTCTGTTCGTGGAACAGCCAAGGATGATGCTTGGTTCATTGGTTCCTGTATCAGTTTTAGCAGTAGTGCTGTAGGCCTCTCGTACACCAGGGCTGCCGGTATATCTGCATGATGCAGGCCTGCTTGTCAAGGAGACATTTAGGGACTGCTTGGTTGGGCTGCTCTTCATCAGTTCGAACATCTTGTGTTGTGCCTGTTGATTCAGCTTTTTAGCCATCTTCAGTGAAGCTGGAGGTAACTAAAGTGTAGCTGCGACCATATCCTGTGTCATTCTGCAAGAGTTAAGAATTGCCATTCTTCATCAGTAAAGGTTGACTGGCCTGTCCTTTTGAGCTTTTGATGGAATGCATCAACCAATTTGGTCCGTGGTATGCTTCCAGGGCTTGGACGCCCTCGCCTGTAATCCTTCATAATGGCGCTTGTTTAGGTTGTGTGATAGAGTGCAGCAGATGCAAGCTTGGGGGAGGCAGATGGGGTGGCTTTGGCAGCTCCCGGATGTCGTATCGCCTTCGCATATGGAAACAGCTCAGCACCAATTTGCTGCTCCAAGTGCCTCCATGCTTCATGGAATTTTGGAATCTCATCAATCACTCCAGGTATCAAAATGAGGACAGAGTTGAACTCCTTAAGAAATGTATTGATGGCAATGAGAGCAGTCATTTGTGCTTCCTTAGCAGTCATATGCACTTGAACGATCAAGGGTTGGGTTAATCCTCCAACCCGTGTATAAAGTATATCAACCAGCATTTAATGTGCCCAATTATACGTAGCAATTTTTGCCACATAAACTGATTTCTCAAGTTGAGAATAAGTTGCGTACATTATGTTTAATTCTGCAGCTGCCTTACATGCATTAAATAGATTTTCTGCAGCCCATAAGTGAATCTTCTTGTGAATCTTGATATAGTACCACCAGAATGTGCAGAGTGGCATGGTAATGTCCAAGCTGCTGAGATGTATTGTCAGCAGCAGCAGCAACTGGACTAGAATTAGTTCCATACCCAATAGGTAACTATGCCAACTCCATCATGTCTGGCTTTCTCATGTAGTTTTTGACTTTGAAGAACTCGCAGAATGCAGGAACAACAGTACATAACATGGTAGTAAGTGCTGTGAGAGGAGTGTATCTCTTCTGAAGAGTGTCACTGTAAAGGATGAGTGATACAGGAGTGTGTCCTTCAAAAGTAGGTAGTGCAACATACTGGAGTTATAGGCCAGCAATTGGGAGGCTGTATGAAATAACTCCCTGCCCCCCAGTGCTGATTCATGGCTGTGGATCAGTCAAGCCAGCTGTTCTATGTGATGAGTACAATGAAAGCCTTTTTTCTTGCTCACATCCTGTAATTTCTCTTTCTTATCCTCACTCAAGGACATTTTTCATTGTCTTTTGTTTGTTTGTTTTGGGGTTTTTTTGTTTTTGTTTTTGTTTTTTTTAGACAGTGGAAGGGAGAGAGGAAGGGCCAGAGAGAAATATCAATGTGAGAAAGAAGTGTCAATCAGTTGCCTCCCATACATGCCCAGACCAGGGATCATAAGCATCTAGATTGGAGGCTGAACCCACAACCTAGTTATATACCCTGAGCAGGAATCAAACCCACAACCCTTCAGCTATGGGACGACACCCCAACCAAATGAGCCACACTAACCAGGGCATATCCTGTAATTTTTAAATTTAAGTATATGAACCTTAGTTTATTCACTGAAACTAAATACAATGAAAAAGTACAAGAAAAATTTCCCTGAATCTTATAACTTACATTTATAGAGTTATTCTTAACATTATCTTTGGTTGGATCCTTCTGAATCTCTCAGTCCTTCTTCTTAGAACTGTATGACATCTTGTCAAGCTTCAATTGCACATTCTTCAGCCTAACAAGGGATGTTAGTGGAAAGAGGTTTGTTTTAAGGATTCTTCCCCAGTGGGATGATTAGACAGAAGCTGTTCTCTTGGGGTCCCCTCAAGAAATTTAGAGCATTAAGACTATTAAGAAGTTGAACTTTGTCTTCACTAAGCTATGAACTTCAGTCAGCTAGGACCAAATCTTTTGCTCATCCAAACTGTTTATGTGTCAGTAATTTTTTAATCTTTAAAGGGACTCTTAGGATGTACGTGTGTGTTATGATTGAATAAGGATTCCTAATGTTACCAGTAGACAGCCTGTCTGGAGTGCCAGAGAGTCTCTCCCATTGGCCAAGGTGGTGGCAGGGGGATGTTCTTACATGAGCATGTGGAAAGCTAGAGATATCAATGGATAGGGCCCTAAAGTGCAAAGAGCTAGCAAGATGATTGGACAGAAAAAAAATTCCCCCCGTCAGATTGGGGGTGGGACCAGGGGAGGGCAGACATATGCACCATAATAGTCAATATGGCATAGGGGGAGGTGCTGGTCCAAAGATACCTGTCAATCTAACCTGGAGAAATAAGGGATTGGTTGGAAGGTAGACCCACCCAAAGTGTGCAAAAGTTTGGGAAATTGATTGATGTTTTTAAGAAACAACTGGCCCATCCCACACCTGCGCTAACATAATCCCAGGGGAACAAAAAGTCTGGCAGGCTTGTGACTTGCTCTTGCTCATGACTCGAACTTGCACAGGGCACCGGCCTGTTCTCTCCATGGGCCATGTGACCTTAGCAGCCACGTGACCTAGGGCCCATGGCCCATGGCATGCAGGAAGGAGCCTCTCACTCTCTCTTGCCCACCTGGTGATGCACCTGCCAGTGTATTCACATGCTCTGTCACCTGGGAACACACAGCCATGTGGCACCAGTAGCTGCATGGCCCCTGGTCCCTGGCCCCTGGCCATGCAGAGTCCAGGAGGGAGCCTGAAAAGAATGACCACTAGGAACAAGCTAAGCTTCCTGGTTGGGGACTGAAACCACTTATCAGTTGCCTGAAGACTCCGAAGGACTGTACTTTAAACTGGAGCAAGAACTATGGACCCTGGCTTTTGTCTAGGTCTTGCTGAGAATGGTTGGACTTTTTCCATGGCAGAAAGAGGAGATGGGCTTTGAGATGGGAGACCACCATTCTCCCATATCATGTAGCACCTGAATAAAACCTCTTTCCTTTCACAAGCATCTGCCTCATGAGTTTGGCTTTTGTGGTGACAGGCAGCCTAACCTTTTTTTTTTTGTTCAGTTACACGAACTCATCAAAAAAAGTTAAAGGAATCGTTCACCATTCAGAAATCAGATAGCTGTATTTTATAACCAATTTGGCCATTAAAGTCATTAGGCAGTTGAAATATTTAAACCACCTTTGCAAACCTATCTGCATGGCTCACTCCCTTGATTCATTCAGGTCTCTGCTGGACTGCCACTCCTCTGAGAGCCTTCCCTTGACTGCTCTAAGTTATCCCTATCATGCCCTATTCTCTTATTCTGCTTGATTTTTCTTTCTACTATTTATTGCTGCCTGCAATAATACAGGGTCCAGCACAAATAATGCCCCTTTTTGTATCACAAAATAATAAGCACATAATTCTATACCAGAACAATATCACATTCAAGTACACTGTATGACATTTTAGGTGCAATGTTCACATTAAAATTATAAATTATTATACCCATATTATTACCCTACCAACCACACTCAAGCAGGTGTTACTTCTGCCGGACCCTGTATAATATATATGTGATGATTTCTTCTCTTTATACTCCTGAATGGAAGCTACCTGAAGGCAGGGACAGACTTCACTGCTTGTGGATAAGACTTAGAACCTAGCACATTATACACTAGAGGCACAATAAATATTTGTTGATTGAGCAAATAATTCTTTTAGCCTCATTAATAATACAAAGATAACATAAATTTCAGAAATTGCTAGTTAACATTAGAGGCAGCAAAATTTTTGTTGGACACCTTATGTTTAGTTTAAAAGCAATGTGCTGGCTACTAGAAGTGGAAGGAAGTGGAAAACAGGCTGATTCCTTAAGGCAGTAAAATCTAGTATAGGACATGAGATGTACGCATGACCAACAGCAAAGCCAGGAGTCATTTTCTAAGTATCATAAGTGAGTTTTAGGTGAGCGCAACAAGCTCTAAAAATTCAAAGGAATTTTTCTTGAGAATGGGGGTGGCCACAAAAGGCTTCCTGAAGGCAGGTTTGAATCGTAACAAACGCTAACTGTGAGTATAAAATAGCTTTCCCTAAGAAGGTACAAAGTTAGAGGAAGGGTCCCCACAGAACTGCTCTTACTTTTGACACCTATTTCAAGTTCAGGTGGTGCCCCAAACCACCCTCTGTTTTGTCAGGTCACTAGGGGGCCACAGAACTCACTGAAAGCTCTTATACACTCACAGTTAGGGTTACAGGAAAAGGATACAGATTAAAATCAACCAAGGGAAGAAGCACATAGGGCAGAGTCAAGAAAAAGTGCAAGTGCAGGGCTTCTAGTTAGTTATCCTCTTCGCATGGAGGAGGGAAAGTGTTATTTCCCTGGCATTGGTGTATGACAATACACACGGAGCATTGCCAGCCAGGGAAGCTCGTCCAAGCCTTGGTGCCCAAAGTCTCTACTGGAAGCTCCATCGCCTAGGCAGAGGGGACAGCCCACCGAGCTGATCTCAGTGACCAGTCCCCTGGGGATTCGAATTAATACTGCATGACCCAAAGTCCCCGCTCTAAGTCACACTGTTGGTGTGTCTCAAAGCCCCAATACTAAATCATACTGTTACTATCTGGCTGACCCATGACCCTCAGACAAACAAAAACACTCTTATCAGTAATGACACTCCAAGGGCTTGGAGATCTCCTTCCAGAAGGTGAGGGCGCAAACCAGACAGCTCTTTGGGCAAGGTTAAATTCTTTACTACACAGCAGGGAAGAATTTAGAGAAGCTAATGATCAGAACAACAGTAAATCACCCAACAATTGATGATGAACAAGCCTATGACTATATTGTTTCAGAAAAAGTAGGAATTTGTCCCTTTGGCTGATAATTTCTATAAAAATATCTGCTTTTGAGAAATTGAGCTGTGCATTCAGAGTACGCATGTGTGAGAAGTAAGATTATTCAGCATGAATAATCCAGATTGTTCACATTTTCTTTTTTTAAAAATCCTCACCTGAGGATATGTTTATTGATTTTGGGGGTGGGGGGGTGGGAGGAGAGAGAAAGAAACATTGATGTGAGAGAAAAACATCAATTAGTTTCTTTCCATAAGTGCTTCTATCAGGGATCAAACCCACAACCTAGGTATGTGCCTTGACTGGGGATTGAACCCTCAACATTTTGGCCTATGGGACGATGCTCCAACCAACCGAGCCACCTGTCCCGAGCCACGCTTTCTAAATAATTTCTTCAGTTTTCTTAATATTGTCCAGAAGATTCAATCAATGTGAATACTCTACTGATTGCATATTTTCTGTAACTGAATGTGGTTTTCTTGATCTCTGATAAATCAAGCACTAAACCAGAAATGAATTCTATGGCTGGTCACTGTTCCTGTGTAATAAATCACCCCACATTTAATGGCTTAAAACAGCCAGCCATCTTGTTTGCTCCTGATGCTATAGGTCAGCCATTTGGGGTAGGCTCTTGCTGTTTTAGCCTGGGGTCGCCGGTACAGCAGCAGCCACCTGGTGGTCAGCAGGGTTGGATGGTCTAAGATGGCCTCTCTCACATAGCGGAGGATAGGCAGGCTATCAGCTAGGGTGCCCGAGTTCTCCATGGGGCCTCCCTGGCAGACCAGCTCAGACTCGTTCACATGGAGACAACAACCCGCAGGCTGAGAGCAGAGGCTAAGGGCTCTGGAGGCCAAGAAAATGATGTCTCACACCTTCCTTCCTGCTGCATTCTGTTGGCCAAGGCAACTATCCAGCCCAGCCCAGATTCAAGAGGATGGGAAAGACGCCACCTCTTGATAGGAGCAGCTACAAAGAATTTGTGGCCATCTAAAAAAAAAAATCACAAATCTTAACCACGATTTCTTTTTCCTTCTTACACCTCTAATAGAGCTTTCTAAATAGATGGCTAGGCCTTGGCTTCCCTAGAGAAAGAAGAGTTTTATGCTGCATAAATAGAAAACAACATTGGTTTAACTTTTCTAGGATGCTATTTAAAAGCATTTTTCAAAAGCTTCTGAATGACTGATCGGTGTGTAACAGTACTTTCTGAGTTATTAGTAATTGGTAGAGAATTTTTTTTGCCCTTTACTCAATTAGGCAGAGTCCTTTCACACTGGAGAAACTTGCATCTTTTAGAGTCTATACCATGACTCCCCAGCCTGCTCATGATCAAAATGCCTGCTTTTAGGATTGGCTCATGGGGCTGCCATGGGAATGCCGAACACGGTGTGGAGGCTTCCCCCGAGAGCAGGCTGGAAAAGTAATGCCTTGCCTAGTGGGGGAGGCTTCCTGAAACAACTTGAGCCACTCTATAAAAGAAAATGTTTAATCGATATTGCAGCTGGGCTTGTCAGACGAGTTTAATTCCGAAGGATGGAGCATTGATTTTGAGGATGAAGCACACGCAGGGCGCCGAGGCGGGCGGGCAACAAGTTAAGTTGGGTGGTGAGCTGTGCTGAGGGCTTTTACCAGAGCTTCGCGAGCTGTAGTTTTCCGGGTGCCCTGGGACTTGAATTTCCAGGGAGGTAAAAATGAATTACTTGGGGAACAGAACTAAAAGTTGAAATAGTAAAAGTTGTCCTCAGTGATCTTCATCAAAGCAGACTGAACCTTATACTAAATTCCCCCTATGGTATTAAAATTTCTCTAAGTGACACGTCCCTCTTCTGGCCCCTCTGGGGAACGAGCTTTATTTGCCCTTGTGATGAGGGGTCAGCCACTGGACGGCTGTGCGTTCTGATTTCTACCTGTTCCGACCCCTCTCTCTGCTGCCCTGCCTGAAAGCGGGGCTCAGTTTTGAACCAATCTGCCCTGGTGCACACAAGATGATTAGGAGCAGAGAGGAATCGCCCCGCTCATATCGTCAGTGAAATATTTTCAAGGCATTGACCTTGGAGTTCTGCCCGTTGGAAACCATAGCAACCACTGCTTGCCCCTGGAAAATTATTTCTCCTTATAGCATCCCTGTCAATCAGCGCAGGCTTCTTCCCACTTCCAAATCGGCCAACCTCAGGATATGGCAGCTAAATTCTGCTGTCCTAACACGGGGTGACGTGGTGTTTGGAGACTCGGGGAGACATCAGCCTTTTATGCTCCGACCCAGAGTCCGCAGGCAAGTAATAACAGGTAGCATTTTTACATGGCACTTAATATCTACCAGGAACTTTTAAAAGCAGTTTGTACATATCATGGCAGCTCATTTAATGCTTGCAACAATCCCATAAGGAAGGTTCTGTTACCTTCATTTCACGTGTGAGAAGACACACACAGAGATCAGGAAACTTGCATGGGATCACGGAGGCAGGCTTTGGAGCCCGGGCAGCATGCTCTGGCGTCCATGTTGAAACTGCAATGTTCTGCCCCTCATTAAAGAGGTAACAGCTTTCTAGCTTGAGGGGAGATGGCAGCCTTTTGCCTGCAAGCTTTCTTTCCCCTTAAACTACCTCACCCCTTGCCATCTCCGTGTCTGCTTGTATGCATCTGGGTCTAACCAGAAAAACTGTAAACACTTCAAATATTTATAAAAGAAGGAATTTACCACAGGGCACCGGCTGCTCAGGTGATAGAGAGGTTGGGAGCCAACCACGGGACGGCAAGGTAACTCCACACGGGCCACGGCAGGCTGGAGAGCCGGAGGAAGGGGTCGTGTCCCTGGAGCCCAGTGATTGAAGTCACATAACGAAACCAGGAACCACAGCAATGTTGCCTACAGGCAGCTGGAGTCAGAACTACTGCCACTTGTCTCTTAAATCTCTCTTCTTTCCAGTTCATTCTCCATGCCACTGCCAGGGTGATCTTTGTAAATGCAGCTGGAATCCTGTCATGTCCTAACTGTCCTAGTTTACAAACCTTTGGTGCTTCTCCTGCCCCCTCCCCTAGAATGCTCCTTATGTTGCAGCATCTGTGAGCTACACTACTCCTTCCAAGGATATAACCGTTTATCATAGTTTATCATTCTTTTTGTCTTTGCTCGGTCTGCCACTCCACCTGGAATGCCGGGTCCCAGTTAGGAAGAGATTGCACGCTCGAACTGAGGTGTAAGGGGGCTGAAGTACAAGGGGAAGGTTGCCTGGGGACGGGGAGTGCCAGGGAAGAGAACCTCGAGGGCCAATGCATTAAGGTAGGGTCTGGCACAGCGGAGACATGACACTCCTATACTGGCGTTTACGCAAAAGGAGGTGGTCCTGTAGGAGCCATCTTGAGAGGAGCCGTGACCTTTGGTGTAACTTTAATAAACAACTTCTCAGGAATGAAACCAGGCAAGTAAAACACACTTACCACCCTCCTCTCCCTGCAAACTCCTGCAGGGGCTACCCACTGACTAGTCAGAACTTAAAGCTAAAAGACAAAAAACCCATTGATGTGCTTTATCCAGGTCAGCTGGTTTTGTCACCCAGCAGAGGGTAGAGGTGAGAAGGATGGCATCTGGAAGGGCAAACAAAAATTATCCAGCGCACATGTCTGCTTCCAATTTCTACATCCATTCGAGAGGACAAAGCCCACATGTTACTTCTCAGTGATACCCCCAACTCTCCCAAGCTGGGACAGTTACTCGTAGTCTCCATAGTCCTTTCTGTCCCTGGTGTCTGCATTGTAGGTGGTGCATAGCCAATGCCTCTTAGTATCCCTATTAGACAGTGAATTTCTTGAGTACATGAACCATCTCTATTTATATTTACAATTATCTGTACCTAATTAATTCTAGATTTCTAGTGGAAATAATGAATGAATGAATGAATGAATGAACCATCTAAGGTAACTTCTGTTCTCCACAGATGACACTTTCAGTTAGCTCGGAAACAGCATCTCCTTTCACACAGAGATATTGCCTCTTTATACAGGTTTTTATGCTCTTAGTTTAAAAAATTATTGTTTAAGAATGAGCCAATTAAATCTTTTCTGTAGAAAAACAGCCAGACCTGATTAACCATGAACATTATCCACCACAACTGGTTATTATATTTCCAAAAGAAAGGCTCCAATAAATACTGCAGTTAGTACCCTCCATGTGCCGAAGATGCCAATGTTCCATGGAAGACAAGGTTTCCTTCGCATGTCTCCTAGGAGTCTTAGCAACTGGGGTGTGTAGATGAGTTTACACGATTATTTTTCACTAACAATCAATGATGTTTGTAAACAGCTACTGATTCAGTTCTACTGTGGGTATCTACCCAGAACCAGCTCACTTATTTTTTGTTTTATTTAAAATGAAATATGAGTAGGTCAGCAAGTCAGGAGCAAGGGGATTTGGGGCCACGTAGCAAACTGAAAATCTTTTCTGAAGAAGGCAATACAGATCCAGAAAGAATCTGGGTTTTCCTTGTGCCTACACCTCAAATGAAAGCTCTATTCTCTCTTTTTCTCTGGGCTGATTAGAATTGCTAATGAGGTAAAATTATGAGTTTACTCCTGATGTGAGGTAGGTGGCTTTGTGTTTATAGGTTTGAAATATCTGAGCCAGAAAGGGTCTTAGAAGTCATCTAATTCAATTCCTCCATTTTATAAATTGAAAACAACATCCTGAAAGTCAGAGAGGTTAAGTGACTAGCTCCTTGTCATAATTATGTCTATGAACTGCTTTTAACCCCAGATCATGGCACACACCATCGCTTTTAGAGGGAAAAAAAATGTCAAAGCTCATTCTACAATATACTGGTGTGCCTCTGATGGTTCATTTCCATAAGAAAGATGGCACATTGCTGTGGAGTAAGAGTTTCAGAACCCACATGTAGCAGGAAGATGTGCTGAAACAATGTTGTGGCCACGTTAATTTCCATCTGGCTCTTACATCTTGGTTCCTCAGTAAGTCTGTTAATAAAGTGGCGCGCTGACTCCGCACATTGTTTTCCTTTAATGCGTTGAGAGAACAATTATGAATGACAACAAAGAAACATGTGATGCCGCAGCTGTTTTCTCTGAGAACGGCAATGGACTGAAAAGTGTTCTGCCATCAGCAAGCCTCTTCCATTTGTAGACTTGCTGACAACCCTCCAGGAGCACCTGTCTGTTGTTGGATACTAAGATCCATGAATAATGCCCTATACTTACTTGAGCTACTCGGGGATGTGACTAGCTTCTTTATAGACCACTTATTTTACCCAAATTCATTTTCTCAAGATGATTTTAATGAGAGAAGAGAAAGGAAGAGGATTTGTATGGTGGATCAGGGCAGGTGTTGAGAACTGGATATTTTACTGTCCTGGTTTTGTCAGCTGTATAATTTGGGGTATTTATTTGAACCTTTATGTCCATTTCTCTACCTATAAAATGGGACAGGCTGGCTAGGTAAACGTGAGGCCTTCTCTCAAATTTACGTTTCATAGTTTCTCTGTTTCAGAACAGAGAAGTAGCAGCAATAAGCTAATGATCTATGTACAGGGTGGGGCAAAAGTAGGTTTGCAGTTATTCATATGAAAAATAATATAATTAATAAATAATAATATAAGAATAAACTGTTTCATACACTCACAACTGTAAACTTACTTTTGCCCCACCCTGTATAGAGAAAAAACAAACTTGAGTCTCCTTCCCATTTTCAATGGCATGAACTACAGCTATACTGCAGTCCTCCTCTAGCTCTTTCAGACAATCACTGACCTTATACATCCTTTGACTCAGTTCTGTTACTCTGTCATGATTATTCTATCTTTACACTAGAGCAATGACTTGGCCAAAATAGAGGCTTACCAGGTGATAGACAAAAAGGAGGGGTGACCTGCAAAAAGAATTAAACCTGGGCTCTGTAGACTCCCATGTCCGGAAAACACTGCACAAAATAGGGCACCATGTTTTGGGCCGCCTTGCCTTATACATCATCTAGCTCACCATGCTGTCTTTTGCAATTGAAAGTAGTTGGTCTTTTCTGTGAAATACCTCCATTTCCATATCTGTTATCTTGGTAGGCGTGAAGTACTTCTGGCAAGTAGAACTACTGTATTTTGCAGGGTATAACACGCTCCCATGGATAATGCGCATCCACGTTTTTGTGCACATTATACACGGGATTACTATACCCATGGCAGGCAATCATTATACCTATGTATAATGTGCATCCTTATTTTTTCCCTCAAAAATATGGGCAAAAAAATGTGCATCATACACAGCAAAATATGGTAGTTATCTTTTTACCCTGTAACTATTTGTATCCATTCATATCCATGGAGACTCCTGTTCTTTGGGTAATTGTTTACAATGTTAAACCATTAAGATTCGGAAGTTGTTTGTTACTATGGCATACATTAGACACTAAATTGTTACAGCTAAAAGCTGGGCATGTAAATGGAAGACCCTCACTTCTCTTTGGCATAGAAGCCCTGTCTCAGAATGTCATCAATACTCAGCTTCCACCAATTCTGCCTCTCCAGGGTCTCCGTTCCCTTTCTGCGATGTTCGTTTGGGTACCCAGTATAATAACGTCCTAACTATTCTCCAATCTTCCCTCACCTCTAAGTGATTCTTTATCACACCACTGGAATCCTCTTCATAACCATTACCTGTAATGGAAAACACAAGCTTATTAGACATTTACACTCATCTAGAAGGAGCCTAAGAACCACGCCAGCAAGTGGTTTTAATAGGTGGGTGCCCCCATTCTGCCCATATGTGCATCACTGCTGTTCCTGTGTGTGCCCACTGATGACCCAGCCCTGTCAATGAAAGGCTTCTCTTGGCTGCCCACCGGAAGTAACACAAACAGGGAGTTCAAGTTCCAATGAAGTCAATCAAGATAATCTTATACTCTAACTCAATGAACATATTTTCAAAATATTTTCAATTTCTTATCTTTTCTTTATGCTTATTTGCCTACCTGAAGTCAATTATATTCGCATGTGGAATTCATGTCTTTTTTTAAAAAGGTGTTTTTAAACAGTAAATTTTAGTTTTTAACCCAATGATCAAGAGTTTTTATGCATTTGAGTAGGTTCAATCAGTATGCAGACAGAACAGGCAGCAAATAGGTTACTTTAAAAAAATAGATGTATATGTACATATATTATATCTGTACTTATTAAATATATAAATATATTGCTTCTCAGCCTTTTGGCTAAGATCAAGTGTAGTATCTCTTCTTATCAATTTAAATATATAAATATATGCCCTGGCTGGTGTGGCCCAGTGGATCGAGTGCCAGCCTGAGAACCAAAGGGTCTCTGGTTCCATTCCCAGTCAGGGCACATGCCTGGATTGCAGACCAGCTCTCCAGTAGGGGGCACGCAAAAGGCAACCACACATTGATGTTTCTCTCCCTCTCTTTCTCCCTCCCTTCCCCTCTATCTAAAAATAAATAAATAAAATCTTTAATATATATATATAAATATGTATTTTTAGTTATTGATCAAAGTAAGTGTCAAGTTTTGCACGATTCTCTCTCACCTAATTAGGGTCCAGTTTGCTAGGTGCAAAGAGCATCTTGCTCCCCTCTATATAACCTAATGTCCTACCATGGAGCTTGTCCTACACAGGACAGTATTTAATTAGCATTTGTGTAATAGAGGACTAAACTCATTCCCTGCGCTTCTTCTCGTACTGCACGTGTGTGGCCTGCCTCTGTTTTGTGTCCCTGACCAGTGTTTATGGGCCACGTCAGTGCTTGTGGGTCTGCCTTTTTGTCCCCTACAGCTTCTGATGCTTTTGCTCAAAGATGGCTGAAGGCCAGCTAAGCCAGGCCACTATTTTCCCTCCTCAGCTCTGTGTAGCCATGGCCACTTATCATGTTGCTCAGCGTTCTACTTCAGTGCATCCTCAGGCTACGCCTTCGCCCCCTTTGGCTTGGCAGTAGCTGGCTGTATTTCATCAATTAAAAGTAGCAGGGCTTTACACAGCTCTTTACCCCCTCTGAGTCACCCTGCAGGGAAAGAAAGGATGAATCAGAGATGACAGCACAGTTTAGGCCAGAAACAGACTGGCACAGACCAAAGGGCCCATTCCATACTTTAAGGAGGGCTCTCCTGCCTGGTAGCTTTGCCTCATAGGGACAGGCGGTTTCTGGTTTCTTGTTTCTGTGTTGGTGACGGTTATTTCTGTTGAAAGAGATGTGTTCTATTCAGTGCCTGATGACATGAAATCAATGCATCCCAAGATTGGGGCAGGGTCTGGGTTTGCCACCTCAGAGGAAAAAACTGATTACGGATTAATGTGATCTGGGAACACCCAAGTCCAAACAGTGGCGTTGACCCAGTGCCAATATGTGACTGGGTTAACCCAGCAACATTCTGGGATCCACTGAGAGCTGGGGCTCTTTGATTCCTAACCTTTGAACAGGAGATGAAAAAAGACATGCTGGAAAGCCTTGATTCATGCGGTGGTGGTGGTAGTAAGTTCAAGATCAAATGGCCACTTCATCTTCAAAGACTCCTGGGGCCCTGCAGCACTGAAGGAGACTTGGGTAGGGAGTGTTATTTTAATAGTCATTTGATCAAGGGCTCAAGTAACTTTTTCTAAGTGTCTTGTGCTAAGTGAATAGTGGTCCTGTCTTCTTTGCGTAGACCCCCCCCAACACTGCCCTTTTTGAGAAACTCCAACCCAGTTTATCAAGACTTCTCTTTGGACTCAGAAGTGACAGTCTTTGTAGGGACCCTGGGTAGCCTATGTTCAAAGATTGTCATCTACACCAAAGATGTGTATTCCCATAACTGACATCTTCATTTCTTCCTCCAGGGGATCTTAAGATGATGAAAGATGCATTGAAATTCCATGTTTTTCTCTAACTTCGGAGCAGCTTGGAGTGAGCCACAGAAGTCTTGGAAATGGTCCTGTAGAGGTGACGGGACACCCTTTTATTCTTAGGAGGCATGCCAGGGCCTTCATCAGAAGATGATTTTAATTGACATAATCTTCAAGTACGTTGCCCATATCCTTTACAGAACTCCCCTAGCGATTTTGTAATTTTTGATATTACGCTAGGCAGAAAACATTAGATACGTGCTTATAACATCTTTCTTTGATCACCTACTAATCTGTGATGGTCACAGATTGACGTCTGTGTTCATCAAAACAAGAAATCGTAAACACTGGGATCTGGTAACCCCGACTCTCATGCACCAGGAGTCTCTGTGCAGAATTTCAAACAGGTTGGAAGGATGTCCTTTCTCCCTTTTTTTTCTCATTTCATTACTTTGGGGAAGTAACTTTACTTCTTTGGCTTTTATTCAGTTTTCTCCTCTGAAAAATAAATGGGTTAGGCCCAAAGGTCCCTAAGTATCCTTCCAGTTCTAAACATTCTTAGCATTTTTTTCATGCATTACTCATCGGCTGTCACAGTTTGCAATTTTTGCAGTGTTCTTAAGGCAAACAGAAATGGAGATTATTCTCAAGACTCTTCTGTTTAAAAAGCATATTTATACATATTCTTTTATTTAATCTCCCCACAAATCACATAAAGTAGGTTAGGCAGGGCTGACTGTCTTTCCCACTGACAGATGGAGAAACTGAGGCTCAGAGAGGTGAAGTGCCTAGTCTACACTCGGTTTCCATGGAGCCGAGTAAGGACTGATATGAAGTTACAAGACTGCAAAGCTCTGGCTCCTTCTTCTCTGCCCCGCAACCTACTTGATTATTCTGCACCTCGACTCAAACTTGGTTGGGAAGGGTCTGGGAAATTAAAAGGGCTGCTAAAATATCAGGTGTCACAAAGTCACTGTATAGTCTGTAAATCAGGCCCATGTCCCATACTCCGTGCCAGCTCTTTTTGGTTTTGTTAGAATAGGAGGAGGAGGCGGCAAGGAAGCTGAAGCCTTCACTTATTCTCTCTCCCTTAGCAACTCCTTGCAGTCTCTAGGGCTCTCCCTTTAAAAGCAAAATCATCTACGAGGTAGAAGCAGTTTGTCATCACAAGCCCTTTGGAAGAATGGCTTGGAGAATGAACCCTGACAGCCCCACAGACACCTTTCTCCTGGAGCAGGCTGCTGCACTCTTCCAGGCCAAAGCCTCCATGGTGGCGGTGTCCGCGGAAAGGGTATCTAAGCCAATATAAACAATCACGACCCCAAACCAGGCCTCGGGGGTTACTCTAGTTTCTCAGTGCTTTGCCACTTAGAGAAGCATATTTAGGGGAGAGGATGGGAAAATTTACACACCAGGAATCAGAGAACTGGGCTCTGATGAGTGAGCAGTTAAGCTCTTGCAATGGGAGATCAGGTCTTTTTCGCAGGCACACACGTTGAATGGAGAGAAGACTAAAGCGTCACCAGTCTTGAAGTGGACCAAGTACAAAGCCAGACTCTGAAGACAGCACCAAAGCAGAGCTGGCCTGTGGGGAAGATCTGGGTGCTGGGCACAGCGCTGGCAGCACACTCATTTCTCTGGTCTTCCTTTTTCTCCTTCACCTGTAAAAGGTGGGTTTTCGAGTAGCATCCAACCAATACCGGGCCAACTGTATGCCCTCCACTGTGCCAGGTGCTGCTGATACAGAGACGGAAAAGGTGCAGTGAAGGCATTTGTCCATTTGTAAAACTGCTGCCATACACTTTGATTCTATATGTGCTTTAAACACCACCACCATTATTATTGTTTTGTACAGTCTATATTAATGTAAAGTTATTTACATATTTTTCTCTTCTTATTGATTTTCATTCCAGCCTGAATTTCTGTCATTTCTTTTGAGCTCATCTTTCCTCTTCCTGAGGAAACCTCCCTTTCTCCTTTCCCCCTCTTTCTCCCTTTTGTGAGTGCAGCTCTGCAAGTGATAAAATTTCTCTGTTTTTGTTTGACTGAAAACGTCTTTATTTTACTTTCATTTTTGAAGGCTATCTTTCCTGGTTATAAATTCCAGAGTGGCAGGATTTGTCTCTCCAAACATGAAAGACTTGTCATTCTTTTGTCTTTTAGCTTCTATTGCTTCTTTTGGGAAGTTTTCTGAATTTCTGCTTCTATAAAAGTAATGTGTCTTCTGACTTGACAGCTTTTAGGATCGCCCTTTGCCTTAGAGTTTAGTGATCATACTATGCTATGTCTAGGTGTGGTTTTCTGTGTATTTGACCCACTTGTATTTAGTTTACAGATTCTTGAATCTGTGGCTTGATATCTCTCAAAAGTTTTGGAAAAGCATCAGACATTTTCTCTTCAAATATTGCTTCTTTCCCCCCTCTCACCTTCTTCTGGGATATCAATTACAATAATGTTAGAACTTACCTGTTTTATTTGTCTCATGCCCTTTTCTACATTCTGTGTTTCTTTTTCAGTCTGTGATTCAGCTTTGATATTTTCTGCTGATATAACTTTCAGTTAACTAACTTTCAGTTGATCAATACTCTGTTAAATCCCCTTAGTGGTATCTTCGTATCAGTTACAGAATTCTCACTTGATCATTTTAAAAATAAATTCCAGGTCTTGATAAAATTCTCCGCCTTGTTATCTACTTTCCTGAACATGGTCACACCCATGTATTATAGGTAGCCTCATTGTCTGATTTGCCTATGGATCTTTTCTCTTTTCTGTTTCCATCTCTTTGTCCTTTCTTGGCTCCTTAACCAATTTTGGTCATGTGCTAGACACATCATGTGTGAACAATGCGAGGGGCTCCCCGTGGTGTTATCTTCTTCCAGAAAGAATTGACCCCGACCCCTGCGGGCAGCTGGATTAGGGGCAGTCCCCCTCAATCCAGTAAGGACTGAGCGAGCCTCAGCTGACTTCTGGTTTCCCTGGCCCCAGGGTGGGGTCCTTGAGGGTGCTCTGGTGGGACCCTGGGGTGTTTAATATTACCTGTCCTGAACTTCTCTTTTTGTCTCCCTGGGACTAAGAAGAGACTATAACAAACTCTACCCTGATTTTTAGATTACATTAACTTGGATTTTAGTTCTTTTATCCGATCATTCAATACTTTGAAAGGAGGAATCTCAGAGTGTTGGGTTCACTTCTCCTCTTATCCCTTCCTTTGGAGCTCTGGGCTACGCAAGTCCTAGATGCACTGGCAGGCCCAAACTTGAATTTTTTCTCCCTAGTTCCAGAGAGTGCCAAAAGCTCAGCCAGCTAATCTCTGTCTCTCAGATGTCACCCTTTGTGTGGCTTCTCAAGCACTCGAATTGTACTAGAAAATTGGCATATTTCCTGAGGAGAAATGCACAGTATAGACACTGGGGTCACATTAACGAGCTCCCTTTTTTCTGGGATCTTGGCCCCTCAGATCCTGATTCTCTTAGTTGCTCTCTGATGTCTTGATGCAGATAAAATTTTAATACAACTTTTCCTGCCTCATTGGCCTTCTACAGGCTACTTCATAGTAGGAAAACATATGAAAAATAAAGCAGTACATAGAAGATTCCAACCTAAGTAATCAAGAGTGTGCAAATATGCAAGTGTGTGTGTGTGTGTGTGTGTGTGTGTGTGTGAAATCAGTATTTCGGTACATGGTTTTTTTCTGGAAAAGAAACTCCAAGCTTGATTTTAAAGAAAAGGATATAATTAAAAGTCATAGAAATCATAAGTAAAGGTAATATACGTGCATATAAATAAATCTTTTTCATTCATTCATTCTTCCAAGATGTATTTATCACCACCATGCTATATGCCATCCAGTGGGATAGGTGCTCCTGGTGAAACTGTTAGGTAGGATAGAGAGTAAATCAAGGCAGGGAGGAAGAAGACATGCCACCCAACTCAGCAGTGCTAAACCCAGCCCAATAAGATTGCCTAGGCATTCTGAACATCACAAGATAGTGCAGCAGGAAGGGAGTTCTTGAAATTCTGTGTGTATTTTTTCTACTAGCTGGGAAAGAAAGCGTTTGAGACTGTGTATTAATCCCCAGGTCTGGAAGAGGGAAGAGGAGGGTTCTAGAAACTGGCTAAAATATACAACCCCTGAACCCCAAGGGTCGAGGCATGCAGATTAGCTGGGTGCCCACTTGCAGCTTCAGACTCACGTGTGTAGAACAAACTCACTAACAACTTTATTTCCTCGACACACGGGGCATTCAGACTAGTTGAGTGCCTGCCTGTAGTTTCATGCTCAAGTGTATTTCATAAATAAACTCGTTATCTCATTTCCCCTATACATGCTCTCTCTCGACTGAGTTCTTCTCTTGCGAGCAAGGCAAGAACCAAGGAGGGGAGCCCCCTGACTCAGGTCTCCCCGGTAACAAAACAATAAATCTCTTAGAGCTTACAGGCTGTGGGAATGCAGAGATAAGCAGGAAATTAAAATATACAGGTGTGGGGCCAAAGTAGGCTTACAGTTGTGAGTACGTGAAACAGTTTATTTTTGTATTATTATTTATTAATTATTGTATTATTTTACATACCAACAACTATAAGCCTACTTTTGCCCACCCTTGTATAATGTTTAAGTACATAAGACAGGGATCTGTTTGCTTGAAGCAACGGATCTAGGTAGACAACAATACAAAAAAATGAGAAATGAGGTCGATAGAGTGTTGGAAAGCGATAGAAAGAAATGAGGCAAGATGTTAAAAACAAATGATAGAAGAGTATGCTTGGGGGAGCAGTGGAGTTTCACTCCAGGTTGAGCTGGGCAGTGTCATCGTATCATCATGGCTAAGAAAGACTATCCCAGCGATGGAATTTTCAGATGCGCTGGGAACCGAGCCAGAAAACCACAGGGATGGAGACCTCTGGATTATCAGAGGTCTCTGGAGTAGAGTAAGGCAGAGCATGCAAGGTCGGGGGGGTGGGGTGGGCACTGTGATACCCCCAAGGACTATGACTGGAGCTGGCCTTTGAAAACATGTCCTCCTGGATCCATGTCAGCAGCTCAGTAAGCTCCGTAGAGAGGGACCACTGGAGTCACTGTCTGTGCGTTAACCCCAGCGGCTCCCTCTCTCCCTCTCTCATCAGCTGTTCCTTTACTGCCCAAAGCACACACGGTTCAGACAATTAAACACTTGCGAGGCATTTTACAATTTCATGAATCGATCCACAGTGAATTATTTTTGAATGTGCTCATGCAATATACTCCAAGTTTCTTACCCAGACTTTGCAGATGGGTAGGGGTGGATTTATAATGAGTAAACGAGGCTGGAAGTGGCCTCTGGCTTGCAGGAGCCCCTTCCAAAGGCCCAGGAGGACCCCTGGCAATTTTGTAACTGTAGTTTGTATTCTTTTTCTTTTTTTAAAGATTTAAAAAAGATATTTATTTATTTATTCATTTATTTATTTATTTTAGAGAGGGCGGAAGGGAGGGAGAAGGAGAGGGAGAGAAACATCAATGTGAGAGAGAAACATTAATCAGTCACCTCTTGCGTGTGCCCCAACCGGGGACCAAACCCACAACCCAGGCCCGTGCCCTGACCAGGAATGAAATGGTGACCTTTCCCTTTGCGGGATGATGCCAAACCAACTGAGCCACACTGTTGGGGCTATTCCTTTTCTTAATGAGTCTTCCCCAGGCTCAACACCCAATTTTATAAGTTCGAGGTCCCCCAGTAACTGAATCTACCTCCTGGAGAAACTAAAATTTTCTAATCTGAAGATTTATAAAATGAGAAGAAGCAAGATTCTTTTTCTTATTACCAGACTGAGTCTATGGCCACTTGCATCCGCTATTGTCCTACTTTTATCCCTCATTTCAGATGTGGGGTTTCTGGGCAATTTGTTCCCCATGTGTAGATTAGGGCACTTTTTATAAAGATCTGTTTCTTGAGTGTGGTGGTCATGAGACTGTATCTTGCGGAATTCCAACGAGAGGGAGCTTGGTTGATGTAGGGCCAACAGCCGTGCACGGAAACTCAGTGCCTCATTCACACCAAGGCCACGCTTCCATGGGCTGCTGCCAGCTGGTAACCGGTGAGGCAGGAATGCTTGAGCAGAGGCAGGCCTGGGAGCTTAGCGCTTTTCCGATGCGCCTGGACATGAGGACTCCCTAACAGTATTGCTGACCCTTCCTTGGACTTCACAGCAGTTGAGGATGTTCCTATCCAACTTTTCTTTCCTTTCAGCTTCACTTGGGGTCAGACTTGAATAGGGTCTGAAGGGTCTCCCAGCTCTCCCTGGCTTCTCCCCATCTACTGTCATAAGGGCACTTCCTTTAATAGAAATCCTTCAATACCGAATCCTGTTTTATCAATGGTGTGTGTTCAGAGGATGCAAACTAACACACTGACTTAATTGGAAAAATAGAATCAACTATTAGAACCATTCGTTCAAGTCCCACCAAATTTTCAGGGATCTGAATAAACCGAATTTCGAAAATAAAAACTCATTTGCACCTCCCTGTCGTTAACTTTTGCCCACACTTGAGACATCCTTTTTTTTTTTCTACTCCATCTAAATCCTGTTTTTCACTTGAAACCCAGCTCCATCACGCCTCTTTCATGGACCTTCTTGGTTCTCGCTCTTCTTAATTCTTCTGGTCCTGGTTCTATGAACTTACATATCATGGTGCTCTCCAATCAACTGCAGTGACCAACCAGCCAACCTTTAAACCCCCAAAGGCCTACCTAACCACCTCTACGTGCACCTCTCCTGCAAAGCTTATAGACCAGTGTTTCCCAAATTATGTTTCAGTGACAGCCAGAGCTGTGGTATAGTTTAGGAGAGGAAGTTTCCATGGCCAAACACATTTAGGGGAAATACCCACTATGTACTGTGGCTTTTTCTCAGATATTTAAATGCACATCAGTACACTGAGGGCTTAGCAATGACCTATGGGAATGGCTCTGATTAACTCTATATTCCCTCCATCTATTTGACTAGGAAGCATTTTCCCATAAAACTTCTAACGGCCACAAGATTTTTTTTTGGCAAGTTGAGAATTATGGTTGAAGATGTCTCTTTAAGGGATGCAGTTGTATCAAGCCATCCTCTGGTGATGTTTAATAGGAATGGGGAGGGAGCAAATTAGCTGGTAACTGGCAGGCGGGGGAGCCTCTGGACCTCGGCTTTGAGATGAGAAGGAAGGGACGTCAGGAGTAGAGTAAGGCAGAGCGTGCAAGGCAGGACTTGGGCGAGCAGGCCCAAGGGTGGCAATGGATTGTTTTTCCTTCTGCTCAGGAAGCACATAGTCATCACTTCAAAGAAAAACCCCGAGTTCTGAGGCACTGCTTGCTTTGCAGGCTTTCTGGGCAGTCATATACTCTGCTTTCCAGTTAGATCATAAAGCAAGGTCGGGAAAAGTATCTTATTCTTAATTTGCCTCAGCTTTTAGTATCCCCTTATTCATTCTTTTCAATAAAAATTTATTAACCTCCTACAATGTGCCGGGTGCTGTTCTTGGTGCTGGGGAGCCAACGCTGAAAGAAACCCAACGAGGCTCCTGTTCTCATGGAACTTACCACTTATTGGGCAGACAGAATAAACCAAATAAACAAAATGAAGTATAACAATATTAATAGCAAGTGCTATGAAGAAAACAAAGCAGTAGGAAGAATTAGAGAGGATACTGGGTAGAGCAGATCCATAATAAATATTGATCGATGATTGATTGATTGAGTATGGCCTTGTGATTGTTTCAGTGATTCTGCTGCCCGGCTTGCGCAGGTGTGATCATTTTCTAAAATGTGAGGACACCTCAGAGTGGGCAATACTTTGACATCGAATATAACCCCGTTCCTGTTACTCATCGGTCCAAGGATTCAGTGTGGCATCTCCGCAGTCAGAGTTCCATGCAGAGTATGTAGCACAATTCCCTTTGGTGTGAGCATCCTGAAAACGCAACTACCTTCCCCACCTCCTCTTTTTACCCATTACCCCCTTGTAATTACTGCAATGATTTCAGATTAAGATGTTAAAGTAAAAAATGTTTGTGAAAAAAATTGGCAAGCTGTCACTTCTGAATACCCAGCTGAATTGCCGAATGAATAATAATGCAAAAAGGCTTACTGCAAGAAGAATAAATAAAAGCTCATTGTCGTGCAATAAATCCTTTGCTGTAAAATACCGCTGAGGACACTGGCTCTGGATTTATCACATTTTCCTCCAAGTATTCAGGCCATTTTGTTTAATTCTCTTCTGTGCTTTATTCTTTTCTAGGAGCTGGTGTATGATCCTACCCTATGGTTCCTTGTGACATATTAACGCTGCAGGAATATATGAGGAGAAATACCAGCTGACATGACTGAGTAGCCAGTGACCAGAACAAGTGATTAGTTCAGAAAGTGGGAGCCACAGGGACATGTGCACAGTGGGTAGGGAGCATTATTTTATTCATTAGTCAAAAGAAAAGGTTGGTTATTTATTTATTTATTTATTTATTTATTTATTTATTTAAAACCTTAAGACCTAGATTTAAGGATCTCCATGTTGCTCATAGTAGGTGTCTCTGCTTACGTAAATGGGGACAGACAGGGAAGGTGATCTCTTTACCACATAATTCACTCAGGACATATTCGGATCTCTCTGGAAGGCTCCATATGGGCCCTTGTGCTTGGAGCAGATCCTGGGCTACACTGTAAATGAGAGGTCAGTGTCAATTCTGAGGAGTTAGCAAGGCATGTTAGATAATGAGGCAATAACTACCATTATGCATATTCTACTTTGTCTCCATATGTTGGGACTGATATATGTATATTGTGATCTCATTTGATGTCTCCACATAATCCTGGGAAGTAGAATTATTTTGCCTTTTGGAAAAAAGTCCTCACCTGAGGATATGTTTATTGATTCTTAGAGGAAGAGGAAAGCGGAGGGAGGGAGGGAGGGAGGGAGGGAGAGAAAGAGAGAAACATTGATGGGAGAGAAACATCACATCAATCAGTTACGCGTGGACAGGGGATCAAACACTCAACCTAGGTATGTGCCTGACCAGGGATTGAACCCACAACCTTTTGGTATATGGAAAGATGCTCCAACCCATTGAGCCACCTGGCCAGTGCTATTCTACCTATTTTTAAAATGAGGTCATTTGTATTAGAGAAGTTAAGTCTTTTGCCCAAGGTCACACAGCCAGCAAGGGGCAAATCTAGCATTCACATTCAGGTCTCCCTGACTCCCTAAGTTTGGGCTTTAGTCACCCCACTATACCATCCCCTTTTCTTACCCAGGCTTGGAGAAGGAGCAATGGACACACATTCCTCCCCACCACACACCCCCAACTAATGGCTCATTACTATTTATTATTTGAAATTTCCCAATGACGTTTTTGTTTTTTAAAAATGAATCTTGTTAAATCAAAGGAGTACCCTCCCAATAGTAGGATTACAGAAGTTTTTGGAGTTTGTGGGACAAGAATTGTGGTGTAAATGGTGTTCCCTGAAATGGCTAGTCTACTTGTTCAGGTTTAGATTCAGCTCGTGTCAATCAGGTCTTTAATAAGGGCCAAACCCCACACTGCTCATCGCCTTCCCCCACCATGGCCAAGATCTGGAGGACAAAGTTAGCCGTTTGAAAGTACAAAAATATTTAGTTTATGTTACTTGTAACAAGACCAAATTAGAAAAAAAAAAGTTTTAATAACCTGTTCAGTGATTTCTAAAGTCCTGGGAATCGGACCACTCCACAATTTTTAAGTCCCTGGCCTCTCTGTTTGCCAATCAAGTACCTTTACAGCAAGGAAATGAACTCATTTGCTAAAGGCCACCAAAGTGCGTTCTATACATCCAGAAAAAGCATTAAATGCAAAAAACCAAGATAGTATTTCAACCTAACGCCAACCCTGGCTTGTCTGTGGGATTAAAATCGGTGTGTATCAGGCTGGCTAATATCAGCAACATCGATGACAATCATGACAACAGCGATGACAAAGAAAGACGATCGCGATGCTAAAACCTCACAATGCGACTACTTAGGTTTTACTATCATTTCAAAAACCACCAAAACTTGTCAGAATTTCTAGAACTCTTTCATTGAATGATCTGAACAGCAGCATAATTTCTGATCAAACAGCACTGCTGCTGAGATGTGCACGTGTCGTTCACTGTGCAAGACAGGGAAGAAGAAAAAATAAATAACTACGGATAAGAACCTAATAAAGAAATTACAGACAAGACTCATTGTAATTGCTAAAAGAATGGGAAAGCCTTTCATTTGATGCACATCTGTTTTCATATCTATTTACCATATTTGTCACCTCCCCTTTTCCTTTTGCCTGTGCCTTCTATTGTTCTATTGTTATTATTTTGGGGCTGACCCTTCTGTTTCACTCTTTTTCAGCAAATGAAACAGTGGAATAAACAGCTTCCTAGATAATTAATTGCATTATTAATTTGATTGCTTTTCAGGGATTCTGGTTCTGACTTAACATGTTAAATGAAGTTCCAGGATTCAATCAAGGAGTGGTGGCTGTCCGGAAAAGGGAAATCAACTCCGCCGGTGAGTGGGCTGAAGATAACTGGCATCTAGAGTTGAGCGCTAGGGATGTTTGGTCCAAGCTCTTTCAAGAGGGGGTAAAATGAAAATGGTGTGCTGGGTCAGTTCAAAAGTCAGGTCCTTATAATAACAGGGATAGTAGGAAGCTCTGTTTTGATTCATTCTGGTGGACCATCAATATCTGGAGTCATTTGCCCTCAGGGGCTGTGGGGAGAACGTTAATTGGCTAAAGGAGCTGCAGTTACTGTCCAGGCAGCCCTGTGCTTCCTGAAATGGCTTGTCCTGACCTGACCTCTTCATCTTGCCCCCTCCCCGCCCCAGCTTTCCCCAGACAGGAAGGATCGACTGCCAGGGGTCAAATGGCGCCAGGGTGAAAAGCCTTATCAGTTCCTGAGCCTGAGTACCGCCTGCTAGGAGATTTGGATGTGAGCATCTTGGCCAGCATCTCACAAGCACATGTGTGAAACCTTGCCCATAATTCAAAGCAAATAGAAGGAAAAAAATATATTCCTACTGTGCTGTAAAAATTGAAATGAAAAAAGAACTGTTGATTCTAATTCCTCAACCCAGGATTTCAGATGCTGATAATGGTCTCCGGGAATAAACACCCACTGCGCACATCCCAGAAACTTAATTGTTCTCCTGTTATTTAATATTTACCCTTAGTGTACAGAGGGGCTGCTGGGCTCATTTAAAGAGCCATGTCCTCAGTGCGCCCCGAGTGACGAAAGTTTAGGAAACCCACACATGCTAATATGGAGAGTGAATTGATTTTCCTTTTCCTTCTTTTCTGTGCTGCCCTAGATTGGAGGTGAGCCTTCCTGGTCTTCGAGGTAAGCGGGCTACTTCCCATTCTTCGTGGCTCAATATGTATCGGGCCATCAACATATATCGTGAAAACAGAAGGGACCTGAAAAATGGGGTAGCAAGGAGGAGAGAGATATTCAGAAGAGGAAGTGTGAGGGGAACTGCAGATTTCCTTAAAAAGTGGGCCGATGGGTGGACCCTCACTGGGCCTCCTGGAAGGGAAATGTTGGAGCCTCAGAAACTGCCTGGGTGCTGAGCCATTGCTCTCTTCACTTCACTTCTGCAGAAATGAATACATACACGTTCACCCCACTGTCTGTGCCCGGGAACTAGGTAATGAAAGACTTCATTTCGTTAACATCTTGGGTCACCCCTGAGATTTCAGAGCAGCGCTGACCCTGCTGTGCCTGGGACTTATTCTGGAACCCTCTCTGCCGTATCTCTGTGGGCTTCATCCACCCTCCCCACACCCTAGTATAAAACTAAGAAAAGGAGAGAGGTCCTACGTGTCAGAGGTCTGCACGTGTGTATGAGTGAGTCGGGGGTGGAGAGAAGTGCTTCCCCTCTACTTGGAGGCTGCCAAGTGCTCATCACACGCTCAGTGAAGGGTCGGTAGTCAGTGTTACCCTGGTAAAACAACAAGGAGGACAATGACAAAACAATCCCCAGACTGTCAGCCTGTGACTTGCTCTACCTGACCCGTCTATTCATGAGAGATTTCATTCTGCTTGGACTAAAGAAAATGACAACCACACAGCCTGCCATGTTCCTTGGCCCCTTGGTCAGCTCACCACCTTCTGTGGTTTCAGGGGTCACCTTCCCTTAGGCTTCAGTCCTCTTGGCAGGAGGCCAGACCTGAGGACTCTTGGGGCAGAGGGTATGGGGACCAGGGTGAAAAGTGTGCTTTAGAGCAGACTCAGCTGGTTGAGATCCCTAGACAGCTTATAGCATCTTTGAGGTTATGGGACTAATGATTTGTTTTCTGCAGGTTAATTTGAAAGTGGGGAATGAGGCTATAAATAAAGGAATCAGTAAAGTGCTTTCATTACAGCAAGATTTGCCTATCATTTTTAGGTTTCGGTTTATGACACTAGCGATCATGAGATTTTCTAAATTTCTTCCTACATACTCCGCTTTTAAATAGTACCTGGGGTATGGCTTCATCTGCAGGCGCAGCCGTCCCCTGCATGTAGCCTGTGACAAAAATGAATTTCCAGTGCATGATGTTACCACACTATTTGCAGCCCTGAGCCTACAGGTGGAAGTCAGCAATTATCCACAGTCAATTGCCCTGGAGCTAATGTACCTTCTGTGATGGAGACGGCAAAGCAGGGTCTGCCTTCTTTCTGCACATAAGCCCCCGCGAGCATCACCGGGCAACTGAGAATGTGTGGGTGAGGGATAAATGTTTTGACCCTTTCAATTATATCGACCAGAGCAGAGATTAAGGATGCATGGCAGCAGCCAATCATAAGCATCTGTTACCATATTTGTGACTTAGTCATGCCTTTTCTTCGTCTTTGATAAAAATATATTTCAAAGAGCAAGCATACTAATTTCTCAGAGTTTTAACCAAGAGCCTTCAAAAAGAGTATAATTATCCAAAAGAAAGTTTCATAGCAGGAACTTTAAACACAGTATGGTTTTCCTGTCTTGATCAGACAGACAGGCGACGCCTGGAAAGCGCATGACCTTGTTATTCTTCGCTTATGCATAAGAGACAGAAGCCACACTGTTGATCCCACCTGCTTCCACTGGGAGAGTAAAGTTCTACACGGGGTGTCAGGAGGATAGGACTCAGGACTTCCAACTTCCGTCCTGGGGACAGTTCACTTGCTGCGAGAGGAGCCCTTTATATTGCCACCTCTGTTTGCTGGGTTTGGGGTGTACAATCTCTTGTAAAATAATCAAGAGGCATACTGATTCACAGAGAGTCTCAACCCATGCAGGTGAATTTAATGTAAGGCGTCAAGGCTATCATTGTCAGAGTTCATGTTAAAGTCACACTCTGATATTCCGTTCACCTGGAGGGAAAAAAAAATGAAGCCCTGGAATTTTTTAAAAAGTAGGAGGAAGGAAATATTAGTTATGGCCTGAGGCCTTTTTATTAAATATGAGTAGGTTCAGCTGCATACATTAGACAACCTAACACGATAAATTTCTTATTTTCTCTCAAGAAAAGGAAAGCTGGGCGGGTAGGATGGTTCTAAGTTCAAGAGTTCTATACCCAATTTTACCATGTGAGGGGGCTGCTTTCCTGCACACCAACATTCAACTCAATTCTGACACTATCTACCTGGAGTTAGCAGCAGATCCCACAGGATGAAGATTGTCCCCGGCACCCCCATTTCAGAAGCCACTCACAATTCCAGGTTGTCACCTGGAGTTCTGACCTATTGGCTATCAGCTGGAAATCCCTTCCGAGGGTTCAGTTAACTTGACAGAGTGGCTCACAAGACTCAGAGAAACATTTTATTCACTAGATCACCGGTTTATTACAAAGGATAGTAAAGAATACAACTCAACAGCCAGGTGAAGCGATGCAAAAGGCAAGCTCCAGGAAGAGGGCACGGAGCCCCATGCCCTGCCAGAACCTCGCTGCGCTCACCAACCCAGGCGCTCTCAGGACCCTGTCCTTTCGGGTTTTAATGCGGGCCTCCTTACAGAGGTGTGATTCATTCAATCATGGGTCACTAACTATTGACTCAACCTCCTGCCCTTCTCCCCGCCCCAGGGTCTGAGGGGTGGGACCGACAGTTCCAACCCTCCAATTACTGACTGGTTCCCCTGGCAACCAGCAACCCTTAGGCGACCTCGGGGGCTTTCCCAGTCACTCATTAACATAACAAAGGAAACTTTGTCTCTCCCCACTTATGAAATTGCACGGAGAACAAATAAATATTTCCTAATATAAATCACAATATCACGAACTTTATTTCAGAAACCCAGACTCCTTCTATCTTTATGTTCCACAACCCTCAGGACTTAGATTCTATCCTCGAGGTCATCTTTTATCACAAAATGGGTATTGCTGTTGCAGCTACCGGGCAGCATTTCTCAAAAATGCAATCTCTGCCCCTGGCGCGTGTGGTTCAGCGGATTGAGTGCTAGCCCAGAGCACAGGAACCAAAAGGTCGCACGTTCGATTCCCTGTCAGAGCACATGTCTGGGTTGCGGGGCCTGCAACTGGGGGCCTGCAAGAGGCAACTGGTTGATGTAACTCTCACACATCGATGTCTCTCTTTCTCCAAAAATAAATACATAAATGAAATTTTAAATGTGATCTCTAGAGGAGCAGCATTAGCATCACCTGTGAGTCATTAGAAATGCAAATCCTTGGGCCCACCCCAGACCGGATGAATCAGAAGCTCTAACTCTGGGGGTGGTGTTCAGCGATCCGCGTTTCAACAAGCCCTACAGGTGATCTTGATACACCCTCAAGTCTGAGACCAACAGATCCAGGAAGCAAGAAGGAAGATGAGGGGGACGGCATACCAGCGCCCACCAAGGGGGGCAGGTCCTAATTAGGAGGTTTCCCAGAAGCCTCACCGAATGACCTCTGGATCTTTCCGCCTGCGCCTCTGTAGAAAAAAAGGGGGCCACATACTAAACCTGACAAGCTCAGGGGAGGCCTGCATGGTAGCCTTACAAACTCAGACCTACAGTAACCACATAGGATGGTCTGAAATTAAAACCTTCTAACTAAAAGAGGTTCAAGGCAGGTAGGCATATCCTACGCCAATATTTTTCCCTAACAAAGGTCAGTCCTTACCTTAACTGAGCCTGTCATCTTTTCTTGGCATCTATAATAACATGCTTGATGACAGTAACTTTGGAATATCAAAGTAATCTACTATGCAGCCCCCCACCCCAGCCCTTCAAAGCACAACTACAGCACCAGAGCAGAGACCACGAATCACCTCATCGTCAGTATCATGTTCATTGTTAACTGTTAACTACCCTATACCCGACTGTGTAAAAGAAGTATGTCTATTAGTTTTACTTCTTATCCAGTCCCAGAGGTCCCCCCCTCCCCTTTGCTTTCCTTTCTCTTACCTCCCTAACCTATCACCAGTCAGTTTCATGTAACCCCCTTAGGTCTTCCCCTTTGATTCTGATGTACAAAATGAGCGGTGAAACTGACATTTTCGGGTGCATGTTCTCAATCCATTGAGATTTTGCTTCCTGGCAATTGCCGTCAGTTTGGCTCAAAGAAACTCATAAAAAATTCTTACAGATTTGGATGTGTCTCATGTTGACACCTCATAACCTCGAAACTCCCCCGCCTCCCAACCCCACTCCTTCCCACCCATGCTGATACAGCAAGGGAGCCCAGGAAATGCAGGTCTTAGCCAACTACATCGCCACCCCCAACTACAGGGAGATTCCACTAAAAAGGGACCATAGATGCCAATTAAGTAACCAGTGGGAGAATATTGTCAGTAAGGCTTAGGGCTGGGCACACTTTGATTATTGTTTTGATCCAGGCGTGATGTTGGCCAAATAATTATTTCAGTGGGAAAATGATGATCTGCTTCACGTTTGCAATTTTGTGCAGCACTAATAATATCAAACACCTGTAGGTTATCCACGACAACATTCGGCCCAGCTGAGGGCATATAGTCACAAGACTATTTACTAATTATTTTAAAAGTTTAACAGCATTTTCTCTATTTTGAGCCCTTTTAGATTTTTCAAAAGTACAAACAGTGGATAGCCAACCTCACAGGGACGTCTAGAAGTTACTTTTGGACACCTAGTCACACTTAGTTAAATATTGTTAATATGCTTTTCATATCCTTGAATTAAGTATTATAATCGATCGGCTCATAAGAAAGAAAGATAACCAAAATAGAGTAAAACCAGATTCCAACTCATCAGAATACTCTCTACCCTCTCTCTCTTTCTTATCAGCATTCTGCCTTTAGAGAAAACAACCAAATGACAAAAAGTGGCCAGCTTAATTAGGAATCTAATTAAAAAAACAAACAATTCCTGGTATGTCAACCGGTCAGAGTAGATTTGTCATCTTTTCTTTCTCCACCTGTATACAGGTCTGCATAGTGCAGTTCGTTGTTCACAATCATCTTCGGTTGAGTTCCAGCAGAGCCTCACAGATTCTGGGGTTTGTGCGCGCCCCAAGTTTATTGGGTAGTGTTCTCAGGATCAACACCTGTGTGGTGTGGGACAAGCAAGTTTAGATAGACAGAAATGTTGGACAGTAGTAAGGTCCCGGCAAAGGACCCAACCGAACCTACAGGGTGATCTGAAGTTAGTCTGACACTTAGTGTTATCCCACCTGAGGCAGAGCCCCTGTACTCTTGGGCTGGCCAGCCATTGGCTACCGTTGTCCAGGGAAGTGCGAGCTTGGGTGAGGCAGCTCCCTTAAAAGGTCAGTTCCTGGAGAGGGGCTTGGCTTGAGACTTTAGCTGCCAACTCTCCCTATAACTGGCAGGATGAGTACATAGATCCTGAAGTGTCATCAGGCTGTCTGGGTGGTTCAGCATAAATACGATCAGAATATTTAGATTCTAGTGTCAGAAAATAGTTCTAATCATCGGAGACACCGTAAAATTGAAGTACTCACATATGACACCACTTTTTAGCCCCACCTCCCACACTCTCACTTCTTCCACCCTACTTTCTGCTTTTTAAGCCTGTCAAGCATCCTGGGCCTTTCCACGTGCTCTTCCTCCTGTCTGGACCAAGCTTCATGTAGAGAACCACACAACATGCTGCCCCTTTTTAAGCATACAGCTGCTCAAATGTCACCTCCATTGGGATGCTGTCTGGACCCTATAGCTAAATCTTCCCGGCACCCTGCAGTTCCTTACTTTATCTTCACAACATTTACCACTATCCGACGTTATTTTATATATTTCTTTTCAGTTTGTTTGGTTGTCATCTGTCCCCCAACTATAAAAGGAACATCCATGAGGTTTTGTTATTACTCCATCAGTCATGGATAATAGTTCTACCCTAGTGCCTGGAACACAGTAGAAATTCAGCAACGTGTGGTGAATGAGTAAAAGAACCCTCTCTGATAAATTTACTGAAGTGGAAGAAGTTATTTTTAGGTAGAAATTTTTTTAAATTAATAATGGTCTTTAGGTAACAACAAAATCATAACCATTGCATCATGGCCCTCATGAACCACTCCTTTGAAGGGACTGTTACTATGATAACTTGCTACTTTACATCAGTTTGTAATGAATGTTTATAATATTAATAATCTCTAGTAAATCATCTTTTGTATTTTCCATTTAGCATATTTATGTCTCCCATCGCTTTTACACCTTTCATCATTTTTTATGCCTCAGTCGCCTTAACCAGGTCCTCTGAGGAAGAACAACTGCGGCTCAAACTTGGAACACAAGCAGGCTTCTATTTGAGTTTTCTCTTGTTTCACACGTTAATTGAAACCTTATTTTCTGTCGATGAGCCATTAAAGCCAAGGATGGGACGAAGCAGCCCTGGAAGCAGCATCCCAGGGCCTCCGCTGATGAGGTCGCCATGTGTTCCTGCCAGGCAGGAGCTTTCCTCCACCTCTGATGTTTGCTGGTGCCCTGGGGGTCTTTTCAAAATGTGGGGCACAGGGAGGAGTGTTTGGAGCTGGCACGGCTGAAAAGGGAGAGGAGGACCTTGCAGGGGGCGGCTTGGTCTCTGTTCCCTGTCAGGTTGGCCAAGTGTCTCCGCAGCCTTGCCAGTTAAGGCCAGAAGGTAACAGGGCTGATCTCATGAGGGACTTCGTGGGACTCTGACTACACACAGAGTGGCCGCTGAGCCCAGAGCACAAAGCACGGTCCCAGCCAACAACTTAGGGGTCACTGGAGACGGAACCCTTGGGTGCGGACGCTGGCGTTCCATCACGGGAAGCAGAAACAGCAGGAGCACCGGGCCCAGGTGAGTTTCCTTTCCGGACGCCCAACCCCGGTGAGTGGGTGGGGCAGGAGGAACAGGGAGGGGGCTGCGGGGCAGCCCTTGTCTCCAGTCCCCATGGACACAGGAGACACCCTTCGAGCCGGCCTGCAATAACTGGAACAAGGGGCTCTGGAGATCTGTTTGAGTGTGTGGATGAAAAAGGGCCGCAAACTAAACCTGACGAGCTCAGGGGAGGCCTGCGTGGTGGCCTCAGGGACCTGAAGTAGCCGCATAGGAGGGTCTGAAATTAAAACTTTCTAATTAAAAGCAGGTCATGGCGGGTAGTCATGTCCTGAGCCAGTACCTTTCCTGACTAAGCTCAACCTTTGCTTTTTCCTAGCCAGGCTTACTGTCTTTTTACATCTACGAATAACACACCTTTGGAATGTCAGCATAATTTCCTTTTCCCAGGCCCTTTCAAGGGCACAATCTCCCACAAAAGCAGGAGACCAAAGGGCCCCTTGTTGTTATTATTCCTGTGTTAATTGTTAACTGTTAACTATCCTTTATCCACCTGTGTAGAAGAAGGATGTGTCTATTCATTCGTTTTACTTTTATCCAATCCCAGAGATTCTCCCCCCACACACACTTTGCTTTCTCCTCCCGCCTCTCCAATCTATCACCAATGAATTTCCTGTACACCCACCCGTCCCTTTGATTGTAATGTATAAAATAAGGTGCAAAACTACCATTCTTAATCCATTGAGATTTTGCTTCCAGGCAGTTGTCAGTTTGGCTCAAATAAACTCATAAAAATTCTCTACATGTTTGAACTGTTCTTGCATTGACAAGCTCTATGGGATTCAGGGGCACTGTAATTTGGCATCAATTTAGATGTGATGCCATTTGTATCCTCAGCTAGGTGACATTTAGGTTAAAGAGTGATTGGCCTAGAGTCCTGGTAATGCAATTATCCTAGAAAAGCTACCTCTTAAAAAGCTTCTTAAAAGGTTTAATTTACATCCCAAATAGAATGTGTCTGTTTTTCAGATTCTGGTGTTTTTTTTTTTCACTTTCTATGTTGGTGATTTTTCATAACTTGAATGCTTGAAAAATTCAAGTTCTAACCCTGTAGAACTGAGCCAGTATAGAATTAAAGGAGCCTAAAATTCATTTGCTTGTAAGACATTGCTCACAGGAGGTCTATATAGCTAGAATTTGCGTGGTCCTTATTCTATACATGCCTTTCTTCCTCGTCTGTTATTAAAAAGATGCCTGGCAGTCTAACTCTTTGCCTTTGTAATAATGGGTCATTTGCCTTGAGCTAAGTGCTTCAAACTTACCTCTTTTTAATTTTTCCTCATTTAATCTTAAGCGTGCAATGACATAGGAGGTAGTATTTACTCCATTTTACAGAAGAGGAAACTGAGGTACAGGGACACATATCATCCAGCGTGTGAGTGATGGTGTGGATTCAAACCCAGCCCGCAGGGCTCCAGGACATTACCCCAGCCACCACACCACACGGGCTAGAATTCTTCATAGCCCCGTTCCTGGATGCCCTCTTTCCCGTTCCATCCTTGGGTACGAAACCTGAAGACACACAGTAGGTACTCAATGAGCTTCTGTGGCATTGATTAATAGTGTACCTATTAATAGTTGACCCTATTTTGGAGTAGTGCCAGCAAACGTTTTATGAACTTGCTGTTACGGAACCCAGCCAGTGGCGTTCAGGAATAGCTGTGGGATTCGATCGTCCACTGCCAAGAAACGTGACTCCCAAGGCAAGAGTTTAGTGAAAAAGGAAAGGAGTTGTTTATTTAAAGGTTGTACAGGTTTAGAATGATGGCAGAAGTCTGCCGTTAAGTCCCCCTCCCGGTAAAAACACCTCAAAACACATAGTTCTGCCTCCCGCTGCCAAACCAGGCCAGCTTCAGAATATGAAACTCACAGGTTCGCTCTTTCGGAAAAACAGAAGTCTGCAGCTTGGCATTCCCAGTCCCAGTTCAGTTCCAAGGATCTCTTACAAGCCTGGGTGGCCGGGCAGGGGCCCTGCAGCACCGCCAGCTCTGCGGCTGTCTTCCCCAGGTGGACCTCCAGGCGGAACTCCTCTGCAGACCTCTCTGACCTCGTGTCTCCCCCTACTGACTTTGAGACCTGCTGGCAGACCTCCTCTCTCCCTGCAGACCTCATGGCTCTCCTCTGTTCTGCCCTTCGGGCCGCACTAATTTAAATGCTTGGCTGGGAACTTCCTACGTGACCTCATATCCAGCTCTTCCTTTGGTGTATTAGTGTCCGCCGTTTTTGTCAGCTCCCCAAGTTCCTTTGACCCTCTTTCAGCTGCCATCTTTAGTCAGGGCAAGAGTTCCCAGAGATGCAGGGGCATCAGGATGGGCGTCACCCCCTTCCCCCCCATCACAAGTCCCTGACCATTCTCATAGCCACTTACACCTGGGCCTGGGTGACAGCCCTCTTCCCTTCAGGAGGGCATGTCTATTAACTTGCCTTTTGTTATGTAACGTGTGCTTAAATGTTGTACTTCCCGCTTTGTGGGCACCCCTCCTGCCCCACATCCTGCCTGAAGTCAGGACTGGCGGGGTGTTCCCCTATTATCAGGGGACCCATGTTTTGTACCCTGTTACCAAACCACTTGCAAACCTGACCAGGAACCAGGACGGGCCGCTGCCTGCAGAGTATGTACCTGGGCCCCCCGGAATCATTTCGCAGGCCCTCCTACTCACCAAGGCTAGAGCCACGGGGTCTGCCTGTGCTCCAACAGGCATTTTGATTTATCTCTGGGTCTTCCTATCGGCCCTGTCCGGCATAAAAGTGGCAAGATATTTGAAAGAAAGTTAGAGCCTGCAGTTGCTTCTTTGAGCATTGGGAAGGTCACTGGAACTGATCTCTTAATTAAAATCGCAAAGTTTGGCCAGGAAGGTAGAGGGTTCCAGCAGCCTGCTTTGGGGAATCCTGGTTCCTGACTTCCATCGTGGCTGCGTCTCCTCTGAGCACGTCAGGCTTTGTCTAGCTGTCGTAGTTTGAAAGTGAAAAACACCAGTGCCCGCTTAATCAAGCTTCCCTTCGCCAGAAATCGAGTTTCCATCCCGAATCACTTGACGGCATCTCTGCCTCCACAGCCTTTATTGGTGTTTCATTAACAAGCATAACCATCCTCCAGAATGAGGCTCCCGTGGTTCGTAAAATCTCACCCAGTGTCCTGCAGGGACCCATTCACTTTCTTATCGCTAAGTTTAGAGTTGCTTCCTTTCTTTCTTTTTTCCCTCTGAGTACAGGCGAGTTTGAGTTGCTAAAATGTGTTGCAACCCATGTTTCCCTTTAGCCTGGAATGCACCACCCAGTTCCCCTGTCATCCTACCCCCCCGCCTTTCACTTACACCTCCAAATGTTTGCCTGGAGAATTCCTATTCACTCAACCTTTTCTTCAGGTTACATCCTCAAAGCCTTTGAAGCTCTCCATCCTTGAAATTAGGTGCCCTGTAGTACTGGCATATATGTAGTTGGTGCTAAAGAAATGTGATTGGATGGGTGGATGAATGGTTGGGTTGGTGAATGATGGATGAACAGATGGAGACCAAGCAAGGTGGAAGAATCGCATTCTGGGAAACTTTCAGGAAATACATAAGACCTTAGATTCCCAAAAGGGAAACAGAAATATTTTGGTTTTGAGGGAAGAAAAAAGAAAATTCTATGTATATTGTGATTATTTTTTTCCAGGCCTGCTTAATTCCTTGTTAGCTAAGTCACCCCTTTGGTCACTAAGATAATTTTTTGAGTTCCCATCTGGCTCTATGATGCTGTGGTATGAGGAGGTTTGGAGCTTGGTACAGCCCAGAAAGATCATCCTGCCGGGGGGTAGAAGGGATGGAGGAGGAGGGTAGACACACCATCCGACCCCCCGAATTCTAAGCTATGCAAAGGCCTGGCTCTTAGTACGATGATCAGCTCTGTCTCAGACGACTTTGGATCTTCTCTCTTTATCATTCCCTCCTTCGACCTTTCCTTTCCTCTCCCTCCAGCCACAGCCCCGCCCCTCACCTCACAGGACATCAGCAGGAGGGAGGAGGAGGCAGGCTGGGCCCTCGAGGCTGAGGTCTCTGCCTCCCCTCCCTGTAGGGGCTCCCGCTCTCTCTACCTCTGCTCGTCACCTGTCAGCGCGGAGCAGCCCCCCTCAGCAGCTCTGTGCGGCTGTGCTTGGCTGCTCCCAGTTTAGCCGGGAGTGTGCTCCGACAGCTGCGGCACGGATTGAATTTATGCCCCGGCCTGAGCACCCATTGACTAGGCTCCCCTTTGTTGATATAAGAAGCGTCCAAACCAGTGAGAATTTCTAAGTCTTACTTGAGCCAAACCGATGACAATTGCCAGGAAGCAAAATCTCAACAGACTGAGAAAATGCTCCAGAAAATGGCAATTTTACCTCTTATTTTATATATTACAGTCAAAGGAGGAGGCATAAGAAGGTTACCTGAAATTCATTGATAGATTAGGGGGGCAGGAGGAAGCAAAGTGGGGGTGGGGTGGGAATCTTTGGGATTGGATAAAAGTAAAACTAATAGATCCATAACATCTTTTACATAAGCAGGTATACAATAGTTAACAGTTAACAATTCACAAGAGGACAATAACAAAATGAGGGGCTCTGTGGTCTCTGCTCTGGTGGGGTGGCGATGCGCTGAGGGATCCAGGGGGGAAAAAAAGGGAATTATTCTGATATCTAAAGGTGTGTTACTAGGTATATTACTGTAGAGGCAAAACAAACAAGCAAACAAAAAAACAACAGACAGGCTCAATTTAAGCAAAGATTGACCTTTGTTAAGGAAAAATACTGGGCTAGGACACGACCACCTGCCATGAACTGCTTTTAAGTAGAAAATTTTGATCTCAGACGGTCCTATGTGGTCACTTTGTCTCTGAGTTTGTGAGGTGGCCTTGCAGGCTCCCCTGAGCTTGTCAGATTATGTGGCCCCTTTTCTGTCCACACCTTTTATTTTATTTCAAAATTTCAATTACTTATGAATATATTTTGGTTGTAAAATTTAAAATCCAAACATCAACATACAGCCTTGACTGTATGCTCCAACCTCCCTCTCCCACTGTGCCCCCCTTCCCAGGAGTAATTCTTCTTATGCATTTAGAGTCATATATGAAAATACAGAAAAAAAGTGGCTTTGTTTTATAAAGATTTAAACATTATCCTATTATGTGCAGGTTTCAGTAAATTGCTTTCTTCTCCTGCCAACACTTCTTTCCTTGTCAGTATGTAAATATTGTGCAAATCAGCCTCAATTTTCCCTAATTGTTGCATATAGAATGGCAGTGGGTGTAGTAGCATTCATTTGACCCACCCCTTACTCTTATTGGGTTGGCCAAAAAGTCCATTACATTTTTTTTGTAAGATGAAAGACACATTTTTCGTTTTCACCAATGACTTCATTGACTGGGATATTTTGAGTGTGTCGGCTCTCTCCTGCTATTGGCTTCCAGTGGGTAGAGGCCAGGGGTGCTACTAAACATCTCCCAATGCATGACACAGCCCCACAGCAAAGAATTATTTGGCTAAAGTGTCAATAGTACCAAGAAACTTCGCAAACCGCTCTTGACACATTCGATCAGTATCAGGCACAGCACCTTCTCCATAGGCTGCACAAACCTTTTCTGCATTTCAGTTGTGTTTTTAAACCTTTCTTGAAATTATAATGCATTGAAAATGTTGCATATCTTTTCCCACCTTCAATGTTAAAATGGCTGCACAAAAATTCACCAATTTTAATAAGTTTTTTTAAATGCACACTGATATGACAGCCGCCACAATACAATCTAACAAAATTGTTTCAGATGAAGTTACAGACATTTTGGACGACCCAATATTAAGGCTGTTTACAGTATTTACCACTGGAGATGACACAGCCATGAGCACCCTCACGCACTCCAGCCTGTAGGTCCTGAAGCAGGCAGCAGGAGAGGGACCTACCTGGTAGGCAGGTATTAAATTTAAATACGCACTAACGTAAAATGTCGAAAGAGCTAAAGTAATTTACATTCCCCTAGCAAGATAGTCGAGTGCCATTTACTACATCCTACATAGTACTTGACAGTTTTATATATTAAAATTTTCATATTTGGCATATCTTTATTATTGTTGTTCACTTAATCCATTCATTGGCTTAGTCAACAAACATGTACTGAGTCTTGGCCATTGTTACCCACCCGGCAATAGGACCCACAGGCAGGAAGGGTTCGTACAGCCGGCAGCTTTGCAAGCAGCAACCTGCATGGGTGATTTTGGTACCAGGAAAGGCTCCGCCCAGACCAGCCCTCCTCTTCTGCCTGCTGCAGACACCGGACCCCTGAATGCCTTTAATGGGGACTCCAGCTCCCAGGGCCTAGTGAGCTGTCGGACTGTCAGCGCAAAGTGGCTCAGGGAGGGGTCATGTACCTAGAGCAAGCCAGGTGTATCAAGGGTCCACATTCCTGACAGGAGACTTGGCTGGAGGATTTGAGGAGAGAAGACAGTATGGGGCAGAACACGAGCTGCCAGCCGTATAGGCAAGGACACAGATGAGCAGGTTTTTTCTCCTTCAGAGGTTCCCCTGGAATCAGCTGGGTGCTCCTCTAGGTCTGGTGGGACTTTGCTGTGTTTATACTCACATGTTGAAGATCACACACATGGACTGTTATAAAGGACCTAGTATAATAATGTTGCTGCCGCCGCTAATAGCAACCATAATAATAATGTTTCATTGACTCTTAACATTCCATCGATTATAACATGAGCCGTTATACTGTAAGCCACTGAGGAAAAATGCTGCCAATTGTAGTTGTAAGATGCTATTGATTGTCCCATCCTCATTTCATAGATGTAAAAATGTAAAAAAAAAAAGTCCTAGCTTCTATGAAATATGGTATTAATTCACACCTCTCGGAGTTTGACTATGTGCAAGATAGAATTGGACGACCCAATATTTAGGCTGTTTACAGTATTTACCACTGGAGATGACACAGCCATGAGCACCCTCACGCACTCTAGTCTGTAGGTCCTGAAGCAAACCGCAGGAGAGGGGAGCCCTTGAACTGCGGAGACCTGAACATGGATTACCTTATTTATTCCTCACAAAATGTTTTACAGCTGTCTCTCCAAAAAGAAAATGCTCTGGTTTGTAGCATTTCTCAGTTTCCATGGTGCAAATACTCCATCCTGGTCATTTTCAACTTATCAATGTGAAGTCACTGAACTGAGAGTTGGAAAGAAAATTACAAAATTAGCTCGTGTAAGCCAGTGAGAGCTGACTCCAGCACACTACTGGATGGATCTTATTATTTCCATTTCACAGACGAAATTAGATGAACTGAGGCTACGCAAGTTAGATAATTTGCTCAGGGTCATTCAGCTAGTAGATAGTCAAACTTGTCACTTTATCATTTTTCCTTATGAAACCCAAATACTAGGGGTTTGAGCATTTGTGTAAAGGACCTGGAATGATTATTTTTTTTAGATATATTTTATCAATTATATTACAGTTGTCCCATTTTTTCTTCCCTTTATTCCCCTCTGCCCTGTGCCCCCCTCCTCCCAACATCCCTGCCCCCACCCCCAACTTAGTTCTGTGTGTCATACATATGAGTTCTTTGGTTTCTCCATTCCTTATACTATTCTTAACCTCCCCCTGTCTATTTTGTACCTACCATTTATGCTTCTTATTCCCTGTACCTTTTCCCTCCTTCTTCCCCCTCCCCTTTCCCATGGATAACCCTCCATGTGATCTCCATTTCTGTGATTCTGTTCCTGTTCTAGTTGTTTGCTTAGTTTGCTTTTGGTTTTGTTCTTGTTTTTGCTTTAGGTTCAATTGTTGACAGTTGTGAGTTTGTTGTTATTTTACTGTTCATAGTTTTGATCTTCTTCTGTTTCTTAGATAAGTCCCTTTAGCATTTCATATAATAAGGGCTTGGCGATGATGAACTCCTTTAACTTTACCTCATCTGGGAAGCACTTCTTTACAACAATCTACTCTAACAAGCAGTCAACTGCAGCTGACCCCTGATTCCCACTGTGTGAGACTAGAGCACTCTTGGGAGTCACAGAAAAAACTGAGTCTTGTTCCCACATAGTCCCTGCACTCTTCCCTCTCTGGGTTTATTTATTCTTTGTTTAGATTCAGTGCAGCAAGCACTTATTGAGTACTATCAACTTGGCATCCAAAGGCTACAAGAAGGCACTCGGCTCCCTCTCTTTTCTAGCTTCCTGGAGGAGGAAAAGAAACAGCTGCCTAATACGTATTAGAGCTGTCCAACATACAGGAACTCATCTGTGAAAATTATGAAACATAAATCAAGATTCTATTTGTATTGAGACAGAATAAGTAATCATTTTTTAGCCATGAAATAAAATTAAAAATTACTTCCACCATATCGCCTCTTCCCCTTTCCCTGGACATTTTAATTAAACTATCCAGTAGAGGTCATTAAGATGAAAAGAGAGCAGCTTCGACTTTTCTTCTTACCCATCTCCTCAAGACTAGAGTGGGAGCAGATTGGTTGTCTCTCTCAAGCCCAGAAAGGCATTGTGAGGATTATGGTGTCACTGAAAAGATGTTTTCATGAGCTAGGTGTATACTCCAAACGTGGGCACTGCAGGCATACCTCGGAGATACTGGGGGTTTGGTTCCAGACTACTGCAGTAAAGCAAGTATTGCAGTAAAGCAAATATTGCAATAAAGCAAGTTGTAATCTTTTTGCCGGTGGAAGTTCTCGCCTTCAATATGCCAAAAATGCAATATTTATGGAGTGCAATAAAGCAAAGCGCAATAAAATGGGGTATGTCTGTAGAGAGAATTAAAACTTTGCAAGTTCACAGATATGAAATAGAATTTTTTACATCTGTGCATCTGTTACTTCTAGAATCTCTGACTCTGCTTCCAAAGAATAGATTATATCCAGATGGGCTGCTGTCACCTGGGCACACCAGCAGCATACGCCATATTTAATTTATTTCTTTGCAGCCATGCCCCGTGACCTTTTGCTCTGCCTGGCAATTTCCCACGTAGTCCACAGGCAGGTGTCACATTCTCAGTGGCCTGATCCCTGTGTAAGAACACCGCCGGGCAGACCAGGGCATGGCTGCCTGGGCAGCTGCCAGATGGGGAGATCTTCAATGGAAATATTTGCACGCTGAAACAATGCCAACTAGCAGGCAGTCTTGTGAAACCACCATGGCTTTGGAGATGCAATGCCTCTGATGAGTAAGAGGCATGGTGGTATTTGTGGAAACCCAGCTGTTGCAGATGGTGGCATTAACTTGCTCAGATCTGGCAACAGTCCTCTGAGTTTGGGATCACTGAACCTTAAAAGAGGATTTTTTTTTTTTGGTCCCTGATAAATCAGAGTCTCGGGTTCTCAGCTGCAGCTGTATGTTTCTGAAGACAGACTTTTCTAGCTCTAGTCACCAGAATGTGTTAAATAACATGGCCATGAGTTCACTTCCAAACTGGAAATTTGACCTCAGCTGGGAACTGGCCTAGCAGGAGAGCAAAGACCATATAAACGTTTCAGGGAAGGGGAAGTGGCTCTCTCTTGAGGTTGCGGGGGGGTTGGGGACACATTCAATGACTCGAGATTGCAGGTTCAGCAGGGAAGGTGAGTGAAAACAGAAACCTGGGGCTGCCCTTGTCGTCACTTAGAATAGAGAGCCCAACCCTGGCCAGGTAACCCGGATGGTTAGAGCTTCTTCCTGATACACCAAGGTTGCACGTTCCATCCTCAGTCAGGGCACTTACAAGAATCAAGTAATAAATACATAAATAAGTGGAACAACAAATCTCTTTCTCTCTCTCTCTCAAGATCAATTTTAAAAATTTAGAATAGTGGCCTGGCTGATATGGCTCAGTGGATTGAGTGCCAGCCTGGAAACCTGAGGATTGCCTGTTCAATTCCCAGTCAGGGCACATGCCTGGATTGTGGGCCAGGTCCCCAGTTGGGGGCGTGCAAGAGGCGACCAATCTATGTTTCTCTCCCTCTCTTTCTCCTTCCCTCCCCCTTTCTCTAAAAATAAATAAATAAAAACTTAAAAACAATTAAGAATAGAGAGCCGTAAAGCCTGGTAAGGAGGGAGGTTGAGCTTTGATCTTCTGAAACACTATTATACCTACTCTTACACCCAAACATAAGGAACACTGATGCTCTGTCTCTTAGCTCTCTACAGTTCCCTTCCTCAGGCTGTCTTCTCACTGGACAAACAAGTGAGTTTATCTCTGAACTCTCTTCCAGCCATATGACTTTACGCAAATGTGTACGCATACACATTTACTGGGTGTCCATCCTTATGCTTGGCGATGTGCCAGGGGTCCGGAGCAGTAGACCCACAAGACTTCTGTTTTTGAGAAGACCTCAGACAAAGAAGTATACATGTTCTGTTCAGGACCAAAGACAAAGGAGAGCGAGAGAGGGGAGCACATTTGAGTGTGATCTAGTTTTCTCCCTGAAAGAGGTGGCAGGCTCTGGCAGCACCTCTTCCTTCTTTCTCCTGTCTTCCACTGCTCTCCTCCCTGCAGGAAAGGAATAAGAATTAGATGGGTGGCCTGGTTGGTGTAGCGCAGCTGATTAGAGCATCATCCTGTAAACCAAAGGGTTGCAGGTTTGATCCTGAGTCAGGGCACATACCCAGGTTGCGGGTTGGGTCCCTGGTTAGAGTGTTTATGGGGAGGCAACCAATCAGTGTTTCTCTCGTGCCAATGTTTCTCTCTCTCTCTTCCTCTCTCTCTGGAATCAATAGATATGTCCTCAGGGGAAAAAAATAAAGTACTTAAAAAAGAGAGAGAGAATTAGATGGATGACCCTGGGCAGGATCTGAGAAATCCAGGAGATGGAATGACCTGAGCTGTATTGGATTGACTGGTTGAAGTCACCCGTCTTCCAAATTGGCCCCGTAGCCTTAGACCAGGCATTGGTAGACTGTGCCAAGACTGGCTTTTCGGTTCATCCTCAGGCTACACCTACCTCCCAATGCGCAGGCTCTTTCTCACAAATATTCAGGTGTCCACATATTGCTCTCCAGCTCTCCAAAATTACTGTTTAGCTGCCATTTACTGAGCCCCTCAGTAAATGTCCATGCGTGCTCTGCATTTTTCTGGGGAGGCAGTGTTACACACCATTTCAAAGACGGGGTGGGGGGTGGGATACTCTGCCTGCAAATCAGTAGGTGGTAGAACCTCCATACAAATTTAGGGTTGTCTGTTCTCAAAGCCCGTGCTCTTTTTCCCTTGGAGTTTGTATAGCGTGGGTCTCTGTGACATTGAGAATGGCTGATGGTAAGATACCCACAGGGCACACCTGGGACTTTGTCTGGCACCTTATTAGGATTCTAAATCTTACTTGTTGCAGTTTCTTTAGATCTCAGATTCTCAGTTTATGAAACAAGTGGGGCTGGACTGGGTGGCCCAACTCTAGCCTCTGTTACAGTCTGGCAGGGCTGAGGAGAGAGTAGTCTGTTCTCCCCCACTGATCCTGGTAATTCTGCCTCTTAGGCTGAAGTCTTAGGGACATTGCTACCAGAAAGTAACCCAGGGTGGACAGTGGGCCCTATAAATGACATTTTCCTCAGACTACATCACAGTATCTCAGCCCTTCGTCCCCGTGAACACATGCATCCTTGGAGGTCCAGGAGACCTGATCTTCAGAACATGTAATAGCCCTTACCCAGGTGAGCAATTCTGACATTTGGAAAGGTAAAGAGTCCAAAGCTGGGGTACATCCTGGGGGGAAATGCATTTAAAGATGCGAGTTTATTTCGGAGCTTTATAGAAGGAATGAAATTTAAGCAGTACATGTAGATGAGTTTTGAGATGCTGCTAAAATATAAGCCTGGGAAGGAAAGGTGATTTTATCTAATCATATGGGATAGAGATAAAAGCAGCAGCACTTTTATTGTCAAGATAGATGACAGGAATGATGAGAAAAAAGCTGAGGGCACATTACAGCAGGCTTGATGAATGCCATCCTGAAACCTAACTCAATATTTGAATGCTATAAATTGTGTTAAGAAATATAAGACCAAATAAACCTTTGGGACTGTTTGTGACAGATTCAAGGTGACTGAGTGTAAGCTGCAGCTGACAAAGTGGATGGAAGTGGAATAATGGTATTAGCAATTTGAGAAAATTCTGATAAATCCTGGATAATCTGATTTAAGTCACACAAGAAGTTTTGCCAGGGCACATGGGCTCAGCTTAGTGAGCGTCTGTGGTTAAGATGGGATCCAAAGTTAAAGGCTGGACTCGCTGGTCTTCCAGACTCCTTTCCAAGCCGCCGGGAGGTTTGGTCAGGCTACAGTTATGCTCGTCACAACAGCAAGCCTTGTGTTTTTGCAGCATGTTCACCTCACCTGTGTACCCTTTTTGATCAGGCCTCTTGGTTTGGAATCATCTTATCCATCCCCCAGTTACTACCCCCCAGGTGTAGATTTCACCCCCAGCTAAGAATAGATGAGGACACTCATGTACCTTCCGTCTTCAAAAGGTTCATGGAATTAGCCTCTACTTAGAAATTTAGTTCTAAGGCATATATACCCAATGGAGAAGTATATACATGTTCACCAAAGATCCACACAAAAATAGCAATATTTGAAGCTGCCCAAAAGTTGAAACCCTCTCTTATCATCAACAGTAGGATGGGTACAAAAATTGTGGTAGCTTCATGTGATGGAATGCTGTGGAGCAATGAAAATGGAAAAAACTACAGCTACATGAGAAAAAAATGGATGAAAATAGAAAGAATTTTGACCAAAGAAGATGCAAGCAAAAATGTACTATGGAATCCCATTTTTATAAAATCAGGCAAAATGAATCTGTTATGATTGAAAGAGGGGAGCACTAAACTTTAGGGAATGGGAAGTGGCATGTTAGAGGGAGATAAAGAGGAACTCTGAGAGGTAAGGTAGTTTCCTGTTTCTTCATCTGGGTAGTAGTGACACAAGCGTGCTCATTTCGTGACAGTTCGTTGAACTGTGTACTTATAAAATGTATACTTTTCTGTCTATACCTTATGTTTACATTAAAAAGTTAGAGAGTAATGGCCAGGTATAATGACTACAGGTATAATGTGGGTTCTACCCTGGTCTGGGTAACAGTCATCTGTGAGAGACCAATCAATATGGACCAACTTTCAGGACCCAGTTCAGGTGCTACCTCCTCTCTAAACTGTCCTTGTTGAGTCAAAATTCTCTAAATTGATCTCTCCTTTGTTCTCCTGTCACTCTTTGCTTGTACTCCCATTTTAGTGTCTGTCATAATTTATTTGGAAGAGCCAATTCTTTGCAAATTGGGATTTCCCCCCACTGATTTTAACTTCATGATGCAGAAGCTATGATTTATTATCAGTATAACTGATTCTTGAGCAATGTGGGGATTAGGCATACTGGTCCCCACAGAGGCAAAAAATCCATGTGTCTTTTGACTCACCAGTAACTTAACTAATAATAGTCTACTCATGACCGGAAGCCTGATAACATAAATAATCAATTAACACACATTTTGTATATTTTATGTATTATATTCTATAATTTTACAATATGGGAAGCTAGAGAAAAGAAAACATTATTTAAAAAACTGCAAAGAGGAGAAAATACACTTATTTATTGAGAAAAATCTGCATGTAAGTGGACCCAGCAGTTCAAAGCTGTGGTGTTCAAGGGCCAACTGTATATTGCTTAGAGCACCTAAAACCCAGACTGGTACCTGTTCAGTAGGCATTTGTGGACTCAACTTAACCCCTCCACCACACATATGTTATAGTCGTCCTAATTAAGATAGTTGTCCTAATTAAGATAGTTGACCTTTTATTAATATGAACACGTAACTTTAAAAGGAGAAACCATTAATCACAGAAAATACCAGATTCATTTGCATTGCTATCTCCATCTTGGAAAATACTTTACTCCCACAAACATATTTTGAGCATCTGCTCCATATACACCACTGCCTTTTTTGAAAAAGACAATCTCTACCCTCAAAGAACCCCAGTTAGGAGACTGAAGAGTAATACAAGAGGATACCAGTGGGCCTCCAGCGTTCTTAGAAGAAAAAGACAAAGAAGGATTGCAGGAAAAGAGTGAAGGGTAGAAATTATTTGTTCCCCAAGAACAAGAGTACAGCTAAGAAAAAATAAAAGCACATTAGTTGGCTAATAGACCAAGTCCGTGGAGTGACAGTTTTATTTTGGGATCAGGCTACCAAGGAGGCTCAGGTACTGAGCTGAGGTGGGACCTCCCTGTGTCTCTCAGACCTGTGGCCAGGACGCTGCTGCACCCGCCTCGCTGCCTCGCCCCAGGCCATGGCCTCGCCCTCCCAGCACTCCTGTCGGCTTTCCTGCTCCGTTGGGTGTGCTTATTCTACTGGCTTCAGCCGGGCTCCAGCATTCGCTCTCTTGCCGGAGGCCAGCTACCTTTGTGTTTGCTAGGCTATGACCCACCCATTACCCTTCGAGCAAGGATCCCACAATCTGTCCACCTGTTCAAGAAGCATACACAAAAGGGGAGGCGGGAGAAACATTATTCTGCCCTGGATGCCAGTAACCCTGGGGATTCACCCATCTGAGGGTCTCAGGGTGGACCTCAGAGAGAGTGACAGCCTCTGCATTCTGATTAGAGCAGGCTTTGGGGCCAGTAACTCTTTGCTTTTGGAGGCTGTCCTGTGTGCTGGGGGATAACCAATAGCATCCATGTCCCTTATCCATTAGGTACCAACCAGTAGCACCTCCTCAAAATATGGCACCCACAAGTGTCTCCAGATAATTACAAATGTCCCCAGTTGTGGGGAAACAGTAAAATTTCCCCTTGGTTGAGAACCAGTGACTTAAAAGGACCATGAATCAATTCCACTGCCCAACCACAACTTGCTGAGTGTTATTTATTAATAGCAATTTAGTATCTATTGGTGCTAATTTAATATTAATTATTAATGTATTACAAGGGATTAGTAATGTATTATTACCTCATGATGATGATGGAATGGTGAAGAAGGCTAACGGCGGGGGCCGGGGGAGAATGGGGGGCCGCTGGGGCACATGCAGACACATGCCGACCCTCTCAGCACTCAGCCCGGGCCGCCCTGGTGACTCTCAGAGGCCCACTGACAGAGCAGCTAATTTAGACAAAATTATTTTAGGCTGTAAACTTGAAGGCTTAGCTTTTAATGTCACCCTTTAATTGGCGAGAAGAGGGACTGGAATAGCACAGCAGTTAGGAAAGAAGATTAAGAATTAGAAAGACTTGAATTAAAAGACATGAATTAAAGCCCCTTATTCAATGTGTACATTCAGACGAGTTATCTTGCTTCTCTGAGCCTCATCTTTCTCATTGACTAAATGGGGCTCATAACACAGACCTCATTATGCAGTTGTGTGGATTCCATGAGTCAGAGGCGGACTGCCTGGCTCCTGGGAAGCATTGAGCAATGGCTGATGTTACATGGGTTATGCCAAGATACTCAGTCTTGGGCTCCTTGGGCTCACCTCTGTAAAAGACCCCATGGGGGTGTCGGGGGCAGGGAGTCATTACTGTTCAGATGTGTTTCTCTAGTTCTATGGAAGGATTGAGCCGGAGCAGTATCAAGGGTTGGTGGGTTAAATATGAGACATTAAAAAAAAAATCAGAGAGGATCTTTCATCCTTTGTTAAGTTGCAAAATTAAATCATCTGTCAACAGGCACTCTGGAAGCAACATAATTTTGGCTATTTTAAAAAAATTATATTTTGTTGATTATGCTCTTACAGCTGTCCTAATTTTCCCCTTTTGCTCCCCTCCACCCAGCATCCCCCACTCCCTCAGGCAATCCCCCCACCATTCTTCATGTCCATGGGTCATGCCTCTAAGTTCTTTGGCCACTCTGTTTCCTATACCGTGGTTTACCTCCCCATGGCTATTCTTGTAGCTCCCTATCTGTACTTCTTAATCTCCTCACCTCTTCACCCATTCTTCTACACCCCTCCTCACCTGAAAACCATCAGAATGTTCTCCATATCCATGATTCTGCCTCTGTTCTTTTTTTTTTTATTTTACTTAGTTTGTTTTTAAGATTTAATTGTTGACAGGTAGGTATTTTTTGCCATTTTATTGTTCATAGTTTTGATCCTCTTTTTCTTAAATAAGTCCTTTTAACATTTCATATAATAATGGTTTGGTCTACAACCATACTACCCTGAATGTGCCCGATCTCATCTCATATAATAATGGTTTGGTGATGATGAACTCCTTTAGTTTTTTCTTGTCTAGGGAAGCTCTTTATCTGCTCTTTGATTCTAAATAATAGCGTTGCTGGGTAAAACAATCTTGGCTGTAGGTCCCTGCTTTTCATGACTTTGAATATTTCTTGCCAATCCCTTCTAACCTGCAAAGTTTCTTTTGAGAAATCAGCTGACAGTCTTATGGGGGCTCCCCTGAAGGTGACTAAATTGTCTTCTCTTGCTGATTTTAAGATTCTTTCTTTATCTTTAATGTTTGGCATTTTAATTATGATGTGTCTTAGGCCTCTTTGTATCCATCTTGTTTGGGACTCTCTGTGCGTCCTGGACTTCCTGTCTATTTCCTTTACCAAATTGGAGAATTTTTCTTTCACCATTTTTTCAAATAGATTTCCAATTTCTTGCTCTTTCTCTTCTCCTTCTGGCACCCCTACGATGCAAATGTTGGACTTCTTTATGTTATCCCATAGGCTGCTTATACTACCCTCATTTTTCTGGATTCTTTTTCTTCTTGTTGTTCTGATAGTTTGTTTTTTGCTTTCTTATGTTCCAAATAATTGATTTGATTCTCAGCTTGATCCACTCCACTGTTGTTTCCCTGTAAATTGTTTTTTATTTCAATTAGTGTATCCTTCATTTCTGACTCAATTTTTTATGCTGCTGGGGTCCTCTTTAAGCTCCTTGAGCATCCTTATAATCAGTGTTTTGAACTCTGAACCTGATAGATTGCTTATCTCCATTTCGTTTAGTTCTTTTTCTGGAGTTTAGATCTGTTCTTTCATTTGGGTCATATTTCTTTGTCTTCTCATTTTGGCAGCCTTCCTGTGTTTGTTTCTATGTATTAGGTAGAACTACTTTGACTCTGTGTCTTGGTAGTGTGGCCTAATGTAGTAGGTGTCCTGTATGGTTCAGTGGCACAGCCTCTCCTATTACCCAAGCTTGGTACCAGAGGTGTCCCTTTCAGAGGTGTGCCTTTCAGAGGTGGGCTGAATACTTGTAGAGGAGCCTTGGTTGCTGTTGGCAGGTCAATGGGAGGGATTTACCCAGGCCAGTCAGTTGCATGAACTGACTATGACCACTGACCACCAACCTCCACCCTCCATGGAGGGTCAGCTGTGCAGGGGCAGGGCGGTGGTGCTCTGATGGGGTCTATCACTCTCCTCTGGGTGCACTGGCTGTGGGGATTACTGGTTGTTGCAGACCAAGGTCAACCCCCACCTATGTTTTGCCCAGGACACTCTGTCTGAGCTATAAAGCAACCTGAGATGGCTGCTACTTGTACTGGGTTTGGCGATTCCCAGAGGAAGCATGCTATGAATGTAGGCTGGCTGCTGCTAGTGCCGGGACCTGCAGCTCACTGAGGCCAGCTGTTGCTTGTTTGGTAAGATTTAGGAAGTTGTAAAGCATGAGTCAAGGCCAACGATTCATATGGAAAAGCAGCTCGCATGGGCCCATAAGTTCAGTGTGGTGGAGCCTCCAGGGATCTCCAAGGCAGGTCAAATAGTGTTAGCCAGGTTAATGAAGTATCAGATATGGCACCAGCGTGCTGGCTCTGTGGGGGGAGGGTTTAGAAAAGGGACAATGGCCTCTGCTTACCTTGATGCCAGACACTTCAGTTTCTCCCTGTATACCACTGATGCCTTTTAAGCTGCTACCCTGGTGTAGGAACTCAGAGGGAATGAATCTGAGCAGGTGAGTCTGTGTGTGAGCTCTTTAAGAGGAACTGTTTAGGGCTCTAGAAATTTCTTCCACTGACTCAATCCCCACTTGTTTTTGTAGGCAGAAATTTGGGGGACTTATCATCCTGGCACTGGAACCCTAGATTGGGGTGCCTGGTATGGGACTGGGACTCCTGGCTCTTGAGATATCTCTTCTGAATTTTTATCCACCACATGTGGGTGTGGGGCTAGCCTGTTCCATGTCTGTGCCCCTCCTACCAGTCTGGGTGGATGTGGTTTCTTTAATTCCATAGTTGTCCAACTTCCCTTCAAATCGATTTCTGATGGTTCTGAGTGATGGTTTTCTATATTTTAGTTGTAATTTTGATGTGGTTGTGTGAAGAGGTGAGCCATGTCTGTCTATGCCACCATCTTGACTGGAGGTTTGTTTTGTTTTGTTTTTTTAATCTATAAAGAATGGAAAAAGAGATGTGACTCCCAAGAGCTACCTTCCATTTTCATATACTTATTTTCTGTTCATGCCTCTTCCCTCCCCTTTATACACATGTGTTTTGTCCTAAGAAGGGTCCTCTTTCATCTGAGAGAGTTTTTCCCTTTGTCTAGTATGGTAGCTCCCCAGGATATGTGCAGAGCAGGGAACAGAGGAAACATTTCACATCTGTCCTTTAACTTCACTGAGAGGATTGATAGATCTCTGGCAAGTTTGAGAACTTAGTTGTTTAACAAGAGGTTAGGGGTTCCTAGCCAAAGAATGAAAATGTTCACCCATTGTGAACTATGTCTTAGTACCCCTAAAATAAACACAATTAGATGAAAAAGAATAAGAAATATCTAAAGCTCTTTGGAACATCACATTTACCTATAAATAAACTCTATGAGAAATCTTAGCTTTTAGTAAGTCTCTGATATTCCAGAAAGTTCCAGTTTTATAGAAACAACTAAAGACCCAGAGTTGAATTTATCCAAGTGTCCAGATGATAAGAACAGAACAAAACAGTATAAGAATAACCAGCTAGATTTTCAAAGGGACTGTAAGACTTGGGGAGGCTGCCCAGTTTTTAATTATACCGGATGTTTATTTGCCAATAAACCTAGGCAAAGGAAGCTTGACACTTGCCAGGTTGAATTTCCAGAAAGGTACATGCAGATTTTCCTCTTTACTCTTGACTCTCCAAGGTTAAAGCCTAACCCATCACTATGTTTTATTAAACTATGAGCCAACTCATTCTTTTCTACAAGAATCATAAAAGAGTAAAACCAATACTCTTCTACTTCTTCCTGCCAGGAGTGGCTCTGTATCCTCACAATGAGTCTTTACAAAGAATTCTTAGATATTTGTTCGAAGACAGGCTGGGCTACTCACCCCTGGGCCTCAGTGTGATCTCAGCACTCTCTTGGAGATTAAATGTACAAGCAGAGCCCTGGCTGGGTAGTTCAGTTGGTTGTAGTTTTGTCCCAAACACAAAAATGTTGTGGGTTCAATCCCTGGTTGTGGTGCATATAAGAGGCAGCCAATTGATGTTTCTCTCTCTCTCTCCTCTCTCTATCCCCCTCACCCCACCATCCTCTCTCTCTAAAATCAATAACTATATCCTTGGGTGAGAATTTTTTTAAAAAAGGTACACGCAGAAATGACTATCACAGATTTGTGTAAAATAACTAATTCATTAAGATGTATTAAAAGCCTTACACTAACCAGATACTGTGCTAGATTCTGGGACTATGGAAATATTAAAGAAAGGAAGCCAGTCTCTTCTAAACAGATTATTATTATATTGCATGCTGAGTGCTTAATAAACTTTCTTGTCGTATATGCAGGAAATTATGGGGTCTAAGAAGAAGTTTAATTAACCAAGTCTGGGAACCAAAGAGGATATTGAGAAGGGGGACTGAGCAGATTTCCAGGAGAAAGTGACCAAAGTCGAGTTTGAAAGAATGAGGAGGCACTAGACGGTTAAGGTGGGAGCTATATGAATCAAGTACAATTACAAGGAGCCATGCAAGTCCATAGCCAGAGGTATACTGAGATCACCAACCCCCTCACTTCACAAATGAAGAAACTGAAGTCCAGAAAAGCAAAGTGACATTAAATGAAATGGCTACTTGGCTGCACCGCTGGGCTAGAATGTAGGATGTTTGCCACTGAACTATGCTGTCCTGAAAGGGTGAAAAGATGAGGCTTAGCATTTCAGTTGCTTCACTGAGAAATATACAGTGAAGTATACTCAAAAACATGCAGGCAGCTCATGACAGCAATAATCATTTTTATGATGAGAACATACCCTTTCTTTATAAGACTATTAAAAACACCCAAATGTTGGGAAGATGGGCCCTGGAAGAAGGTAATAGCAAGTAAATCCTGTGTAAGCACAAGAAAGAGAAGCATTCACCCTATTTCTTAACCCCTGAGAGCCTTGTGATGTCACTATGTAAAAATCATGTTTGTAACATATATGCATATGGGGGATAATCATTTAAAATCTATTTTTTGTGACACTTTCATCTCTTAGAATGATTGTTGCCCTGTGGCTCCCCACCCATCATTGAAGCAATGGACTTAAGAGCTTCAGGGAAATGGTGGAGACTAACTCTAATAATCAGGTTATTTCTCATTCCTGACTAGCAAATCAGATTTTTGAGTCACTAGCAAGATAACAGTCCTCAAAGCCAGGCTTTGGGGAGGAGTCAATTTCTAATTTCCTTGAGTCTTACCAGGAGCCAGAGTTGGTGGGCTGGTTCACTAGTTTCTATGGCCTTGAGTAAAGAAAACTGAGGATATAATGTAATGAAGGTCTTGGTTACACTTGATAGGCAGGTAGAAATCTGGCCTCTAGTCTTGGAGGATTGGGGGAAGAAGAAGGTAGGGACTGGGAGGAGCCAAAAAGTCAAACATATGTGCTTATGGTTTCCCCCATGCAGGGTATCTTGAATGAATCCAGTACTGAGGTTGGTGACCTGCTTCCTGCAGTTGAACCCCTGTTTCACAAATTTAGGGGTGCCCATTACATTTTATTCTTTAAGAATGGCCTCTTCTGCGGTTGTGCAATGTGTGGCTCTGTCCCTATGATGGGACTTGGTGAACATTTTAGGTCCCCAGGAGAACTCCAGTAGAAACAGACAGTGCAGCACTTGCAGAGGGAAGTGGCTTGCGAGATGAGCCTGAGGATGAGCTGCTGGATCTTGGTGTGTTGGTGAAAGGCTCTGAAATATGCTGCATGTCCCAGCGAGAAGCCACAGAGGTGCTAAGTGGAGGGCCGGGCCAGCAGTAGGCTGCGGGCAATAATAGGCAACTGCCGAGGGCATGAAATTATAACAAAGGTCAGTCACGAGCATCAGGGGACACTTTCATACCATAAGGCTAGAAGAGACCATCCTTAGCAGTGGCCAGGTCTGAGATTAGGTCAACAAAGCTGCCTCACACTAGGTCTGCAGTGAGGGACAATGCCTGGGCCAGCTGCCTCTCACTGCCTCAGTGTCCCTCCTGCCTCCCCACTACCCCTGTTATTAGAAACAGCCTCAGGCTTTCACTTTCACTCAAGCCATCTTGAAAAAAGAGGGAGGAAGGAGAAACAGCTCTGTTTAAAGGGTTTAGGAAGAAGATGGCAGCCAAGTAGGTGGAAGCAGGATCCACTTGCTCTAACCCCGAACTCAGTTCTCAGATGATCTTCCAACAAATAACCTGAACAATCAATGGAATCTTAGCTGATATGAATTTCTTAGCCAAGACGTACAAAAGACACTTCACAACGGGCGCATACAAGATATGGTAGCAGTTGTGACTCCCAGTCAGCCAGCTAGTGGGGAGATCCCATCAATAAATGAGCCATCAATAATCAAAGCTGAAATACAACAAAAGAACCCACATACCCAGGACAAAGGGCATCCCTAGAGCATCCAGATCAGGAGATCAAAGAGACTGCACCACTGAGTCCCACAGAACTCCTATAGAAGTCCACCCCATGAAGACAGGCAGTCAAAGCAGAGTAATCTGAGACACAGAAATAAACAAAAAAAGTCAGCTAAAATGGGATGACAAAGGAATAGCCCCCAATCAAAAGGAAAGGAGGAATCCCTAGAAAGAGAGCTAAATGAAATTGAGGCATGCAATCTATCAGACATAGAATTCAAAATGATGGTTATAAGGATGCTCAAGGAACTCAGTAATAGCTACAAGAAACTTTATGGACAACAAGGAACTTAGTGGAAACTACAGCAGCACGAAAAATGACATAAAAACTATAAGAACCTGGAAGAAATGAAGAATACAATATCTGAAATGAAGAATACGCTACAAGGAATCAAAAGCAGGCTAGATGACACAGAGGGCCAAATCAGTGAACTGGAAGACAGAGTAGAAGAAAATACCCAGTCAGAGCAACAAAACAAAAAAAGACTAAAAAAGAATGAGGGTAGTTTAAGGGAGCTTCAGGACAACATGAAATATAACATTCGCATCTAAGGAATATAAGAAGGAGAAGCAAAAGGAGCAAGGGATAGAAAACCTGTTTGAAAAAATGTATGACAGAAAACTTCCATAACTTGGTGAGAGAAAAAGTCATGCAAGTTCAGGAGCTCAGAGGATCTTAATAGAGATGAATTCAAAGAGGCCCACTCCAAGACACATCATAATGAAAATGGCAGGTATCAAAGACAAAGAGAGAATCTTAAAGGCAGCAAGGGAGAAACAACTAGTAACATACAAGGGAGTTCCAATAAGGCTATCAGATTATTTCTCAACAGAAACACAATAAGCCAGAAGGGACTGGCATGAAATAATCCAAATAATGGAAGGCAAGGACCTGCAACTAAGACCACTCTATCCAGGAAGACCTCATTTAAAATGGAAGGTGAAATAAAAAGCATCCCAGACAAAAGAAGGCTAAAAGAAGATATCTCCACCAAGCCAGTACTTCAAGAGATGCTAAAAGGACTGCATAAGAAGGAGAAGGGAGAGAGACAGAGAGAGAGACAGAGAGAGAGAGAGAGAGAGAGAGAGAGAGAGAGAGAGAGAGAGAGAAATACAGGTACAGAATAAATGTCAATGAATGAGTACCTATCAATAATAACCTTAAATGTAAATGGATTGAATGCTCCACTTCAAAGACATAGGGTAGCTGAATGGATAAGAAAACACAACCTATCTTTGAGCTGACTACAAGAGACCCACATCAGAGCAAAAGGTCTACACAGGCTGAAAGTAAAAGGATGGAAAAAAGTATTGCAAGCAAACAGACATGAGAAAAAAGCTGGGGTAGCAATACTTATATCAGACAAAATGCACTTCAACACAAAGGCCATAAAAAGAGACAAAGAAGGTCACTACATAATAGTTAAGGGAGTAATCCAACAAGAGGATATAACCCCTGTAAACATATGCACCCAACAGAGGAGCACCTAAATATGTAAGGAAAATCTTGGAGGACTTCAAGAAAGATATCAACAATACCACAGTCATCATAGAGGATTTTAACAGCCCACTGTCAACAGTGGATAGATATTCCAAACAAAGAATCAACAAGGTCATTGTGGCATTGAATGACACTCTAAGTCAAATGGATTTAATTAATGTATAAAGAACATTTCACCTCAAAGAGGTAAAATATACATTCTTTTCAAATGCACATGGAAAATTTTCAAAGAGAGACCACATGGTAGGACACAAAACAAGCCTCAGCAAATTCAAGAATATTGAAATCATATCAAATATGTGCTCAGATCACAATTGTTTAAAACTAGAAGCCAACTTCAAGGAAAAAACTCAAAAACAATCAAATACATGGATACTGAATAACATGTTATTAAATAATGAATGGGTTAACAATTAGATCAAGGAAGAAATCAAAAAGTACTTGGAAACAAATGAAAATGAACATATAACAATGAAAAACCTATGGGACAAAACAAAGGCTGTCCTGAGAGGAAAATTCATAGCGACACAGACCTACCTAAAGAAGACAACAAAATCTCAAATAAACAGCCTAACCCTACATCTACAAGAACAGGAAGAATGACAACAAACAAAACCCAGGGCAAATAGAAGGAAGGAAACAATCAAGATCAGAGCAGAAGTAAATGATATAGAGACTAAAAGAACAATTCAAAGGATCAATAAATCCAGGAGCTGGTTCTCTGAAAAGGTAAACAAAATCTACAAGCCTTTAAGCAGAGTCATCAAGAAAAGAAGAGAGAGGACCTAAATAAATAAAATCAGAAATGAAAGAGAAGTGACAACCGATACCACGAAAATACAAAGAATTGTAAAAAATTACCAAGAACAACTATGTGCCAAGAAATTGGACACCTTGGACAAAGTGAACAAATTTCTAGAAACATACAATCTTCCAAAATTGAAATCAAGAAGAAGTAGAAAGCCTGAATAGATTGATAACAACTAGTGAAATCAAAGCAGTAATAAAAAAAACAACTCCCAGCACACAAAAGCCCTGGACTGAATGGCTTCACAGGTGAATTTTACCAAATGTTTAAAGAACTAGCTCCCACCCTTCTCAATCTATTCCAAAAAGTTCAAGAAAAGGGAAGGCTCTCAAACTCTTTTTACAAGGCCCGCATCATCCTAATTCCAAAACCAAGTAAAGACACAAGAAAGAAAGAAAACTACAGACCAATATCTCTGATGAACATAGATGCTAAAATCCTCAATAAAATATTGGGAAACCAGATCCAGCAATACATTAAAAAGATCATACACCATAATCAAGTGGGATTTATCTCAGGGATGCAAGGATGGCACAATTTTTGCAAATCAATAAACATAATACACCACATAAAATAAAGGACAAAAATGACATGATCATATCACTAGATGCTGAAAAAGCATTTGATATAATCCAGCACCCATTTGTGATAAAAACACTCAGTTAAATGGGAACAGGGGGAGTGCACCTCAACATAATAAAGGCCATATATGAGAAACCTACAGCCAACATTATACTCAACAGGCAAAAACTAAAACTTTCCCTTTAAAATCAGAAACAAGGCAAGGGTGTCTGCTTTCACCATTCTTATTCAACATAGTACTAGAAGTTCTAGCCACAGTGATCAGACAAGGAAAAGAAATAAATGGCATCCAAATTAGAAAGGAGGAAGTAAAAATGTCATTATTCACAGATGACATGATAGTGGACATAGAAAACCCTATAATCTCCATCAAAATACTACTCAACCTAATATGTGAATTTGGCAAAATAGTGGATACAAAGTCAATATTCAGAAATTGAAGACATTTTTGTAAACCAACAATGAAATATCAGGGAGAGAAACTAAGAAAAAAAATCCATTTACTATAGCAACAAGAAAAATAAAGTACCTGGGAATAAATTTAACCAAGGAGATAAAAGATCTATACTCAGAAAACTAGAGAACACTGAAGAAAGAAATTAAGGAAGATACAAATAAATGGAAGCATATACCTCTTTCATGGACTGGAAGAATTAACATCATTAAAATGTCCATAACTGACCAAAGCAATTTATAGATTCAATGCAATTCCTACTAAAATACCAATGGCATATTTCACAGATCCAAAACAAATACTTCAAAAACATATATGGAATCAAAAAAAGACTCTGAATAGCCTCATTATTCTTGAGAAAGCAAAACAAAGTAGGCAGGATCACAGTACCTGATAACAAATATATTACAAGGCCACTGTAATCAAAACAGTCTGGTATTGGCATAAGAATGGATACCTAGATCAATGGAATGGAATAGAGAGCTGAGAAATAAAACTGTGTCTCAATGGTCAGTTAATATTTGACAAAGCGGGCACGAGCATTCCATGGAGTAAAAATAGCCTCTTCAACAAATGATGTTGGAAGAACTGGACTGGTACATGTGAAAAAAATGAAACTAGACCACCAACTTATACCATACACCAGAATAAACCCAAAATGGATAAAAGAATTAAAATACAAGTCGTGACACCATAAAAGTCCTAGAGGAAAACAGAGGCAGTGAAATTTCAGATATCCCATGTAGCAATATTTTTGCCAATGTATCTCCTGGGGCAAGGGAAATAAAGGAAAAAAATAAACAAATGGGAGTACATCAAATTAAAAGGATTCTTCATGGCTGAAGAAACTATCATCAAAATGAAAACAGAACCCACTGGGAGAACATATTTGCCAATATGTGGGAGAACATATTTGCCAATTATACATTGGATAATGGTTTAATATTCAAAATTTATAAAGAACTCACACGACTAAACACCTGGAAGGCAAACAATCCAATTTTAAAATATGGGCAAAGAACCTGAATAGATACTTCTCCAAGGAGGACATACAGATGGCCCAAAGACACATGAAAAGATGCTCAACATCGTTAACCAATGGAGAGATACAAATTAAAACCACAATGAGATACCACTTCACTCTGGTCAGAATGGCCATCATCAATAAATCAACAAACAACAAGTGCTGACAAGGATGTGGAGAAAAGAGAACCCTCATGAACTGTTGGTGGGAATGCAGACTGGTACAGCCACTGTGGGAAACCATATGGAATTTCCTCAAAAAATGGAACTACCTTTTGACCCAAGTGATTCTACTGCTGGGAATATATCCTAAGAATCCTAAATCACTAGTTCAAAAGAACTTATGCACCCCTATGTTCATAGTGGAGCTATTAAAATTGCCAAGTGCTAGAAATACCTGAAGTGCCCATCAGTAGATGAGTGGCTCAAAACGCTGTGTATATTTACGCAGTGGAATACTACGCAGCAGAAAGAAAGAAGGAACTCCTACCTTTTCCGACAGCGTGGATGGAACTGGAGACTATTATGCTAAATAAAAGAGGCCCGGCGGTGAAAGACAAGTACAATGTGATCTCATCTATAAGAGGAACCTAATGAACAAAGTAAACTAACACAAAAAGAACCACAGGCATGGAAACATGGAACAGACTGAAACTGACCAGAGTGGAGGGGACAAGGGGATAATGGTGGAAAGAAGAGGAAGAGATTAGTCAAGGAACAGGTATGAATGACCCAGGAACATGGACAGCAGTGTGGGGATTGACTGTGGGAGTGGGGGCTAGGGTGGGTGGAGGAGGGAAAAGGGGGAAAAATTGGGACATCTGTGATAGAATAACAATAACAAAATCTTTTAAAAAAGAGTTTAAATTTAAAATAACTAAATATTTGTCCAAAAGAATAATTTTAATGTGGAGACATTATGTATTAAGTTAAATTCTGTCCCTTTCCCCACCACATACCCTCACTATTTAACAGGGTTGGGAGAGAAGCTGGCAATGACGAAGATTAAATGAGCTACAGAATAGAAAGAAGTTTTTTGTTTCTGTGTTTTCCGGCAAAGTAAAGTATGTCACATTTGCAATCCTGTTCTATCAGTTTAGCTCATAAGCCTTAGCCCTTTAGATGAACAGCTCTTAACATATTCTGTTGTAATCCATCTGATATTCCTCGAGGTTGTCTGCTTTCTGAATACAGAAGAATTAATTGCTGAGCACACAAACGCTGAAACAGAGTTCAAGTGTGAAGCTCTTGGGACTGGAGACCATCTCATCAATGCAACACTTTTATTTTCAGAGAGAAAACTGCCGCCCAAGAAGCTTCCACCTGCTGTCTCCCAGAACACTGTCTCTGGGAGTTCTGAATTGCTATAGAAGTCTGACGACCCACAAGGCTAGAGGTCTTGTGCAGGTGTCTAGATGAGAGCCCCCACTAAGACCAGCCCCTTTCTCTCTACGTCAACCGTGCCAAACATTTTGGGTGCTGTCTTGAACCAGACTTACCCATTCACCAGATGAATCCCACCCAATGACTTCAGCTCACATTACGTGGAACAGAAAAACCACCAAACTGAGCCTCGCCCAAACTCCTGATCCATAGTCATGAGACAAAAACAGTGGTGGTGGCCGTAAGTTGGCTAGTTTTTGGTGGCCTGTAATGCAGTGATAGGTAACTAGTAAAGTGCAACAGGAGGTCAGGGAAGAATTTAATGCTAACTTTGGGGATCTCCAGGGTGGGGGAGGCGGGGCTTAAGTATGGCCTTGAACACGGCAGGCCACGGGCAAGCGAGGGGCACAGGAGGGCGTTCCCCATGTAGGAAGCAGAGTAGGGAAGCAGGTGGGAGCACACAGAGAAAGCGCTGAGCTTGTCCAGGATGACTGGAGTGAGCCCGGTATGGGTAGAAATGGAAGCAGAAAGAGGCTTTTTAAAAAACATCACTGGTTAATGTCAGGACAATGCTTGAAATTGGAGATGTTTGTTGCTACCAAGAAAGGTTTTAAGGCGAAGTCCTTGACTCTAATTATTGCCTCATTGTTAGAGGCTGTTTATTGAAGTATGTCATGGTGATCAAGGAACAGGCTCACTGGTCCAGCCTGAACTCTAATGTGAGTTTTCTTTCTCGGTGAGGGTATAAAAGGTGGGGCTTGCATTAAATCCATCTCAGCTTTGGGTGGTTTTCTGGTCATGGAGTAAACCCCAAATCCACGTCCCGAGGCACCCAGGAGGAGAACCGGATTGACCTCTAGCTGGTCTCCCTGCAGTGTACCCACAGGGTTGTGTGCGCAAGCCTGAAGTTCCTCTAGGAAAGGTTGTTCCTTTAGGTTAATTTAGAATCCTCCTACTAAGGCATAACCATTACGTTCATTCATTTGTTCAACAAACATTCCTTGAGAACCTATTACGTGCCAGGCTATGTTCTAGGCACTTTCCAAAACTGAGTAAGACAGACAAGGACCTGGACCTGGTCAGCTTACATTCTAACTGGGGAAATCAATGGCGAATGAGCAAACAAACCAGATGATTACAAGAACCATAAAAAAAGAAACCAGGGCATATAACCAAAAGCGGCTGAAGGTAGGGGACAATATTTGGTACATGGTCATGAAAGGCCTCTCTGGGGAGACGATTTTTGAGTTGAGAGCTGAATTCTAAGAAAGAACCAAGCCCTGTGGGATCTGAGGGAAGGGCTCCCGGGAAGAATAAAGAGCAAAGGACCAAGACTTGGAGTCCGGAACCCATTCACTGAGTCTGCAGAATAGAAAGTGAGAGTGCTGTGGTGAGGGGAAGGGTGAGAGGCAGGAGAACAGGTCAGGGGTTCAGGCCCGGTAAGGAGCTGGATTTCATTTTGTTTCATGGGAAGCAAGAGGAGAGGGCATGAGAGTTATTTTTTAAACAGGTCATTGGCTGATAGGATGAGTTATCAATATCAGGTATGAAATTGCCACGTATAGGATCAGAGGCTGGCACACTTTTTCTGTAAATGGCCAGAAGAGTAAATATTTTAGGCTTTACAGAGTTTGGTCAGAGTTTGATCTTCAGTAGTTTGGTCAGCTCCTTAATTCTGCCTGGTGAAAGCAGCCTTAATCAATAACACATGAATGAAATGAGTGTTGCTGTATTCCAGGAGGACTTGGCAAAAACAGAAGGGGGGCTGGATTTAACCTATGGCTGTGGTTTGCAGACCACTAGGTTAGAGAATGGGCTATGGAAAGGCAGTTGGAGGTACCGAGCAGGAGGGTGCTGTCTGTTTAGTGGGAGCACAGAGACTCCTCGGATCCAAGACCACTGGCTCTGAAAGGGGAAGGGGTGGGAGGGTGTCAGCCACAAAGCTTTCACGTTTCCTAGTTTTGCAGGGGCCGGCACAGTGAGAACACGTGTGCATATGTCTGTGTTCAGGTGGCATACTGCAGTGGCTGGTTTCAGGGGACATGAAACTTCCCAATTTGGAGCTCTTCTGGAAGGAAATGAATGTAAAATTATAAATACAAAATTAGGGACAGGGCCTTGGAAGAAACCTGTGCAAGTGACAGGCCCCGAAGGTTGAGCTTCATTAGCTGCAGGGTAAATCCGCCTCTGCTTGCGTCTGTTTTTCCCCCGGAGCTCATGGCAACACTCTGAGCCTCATTACTGTAAGTCGAGCTGCTTCGAAAAAGCCTCCTTTAGTGACATCTGGTGCATGTCTGATACCTTGAAACACTCAGAATCCTAAAACACAAAAGAGGCGTCTGCTCTCTGGGTGTACAGTGGAGTCCTGCTGTGTCCGGTTTGCTATTGTAGGGCACGGGTGCTCGGGCCCCGCCCCGCCTCACGCTCCTGAACAACTCAAAGAGCAGCAGCTTGACTCCGCACCGCTGGCCTATGAGGCTGATGTCCTCACGCCTGTATTATCAAACACAGCACTGGAACCGGAAAGAATATAAGAAGGTGCTTTAGGTAATGAAAAGGAAACGAATTTGTGGACTGGATTTATTCTGTTTTATATTGAAAAAATTCTCCAAGTGAGAACTCGTCCCTTTCTCTTGATTCTGAAAATCCTTATCAGGAAAGTACTTGGCTAAGCACCTGTAGTAAGAACAAAGTCTCTAACACATCTAGGTGTGAGTGGAATCACCCTGTGGAAGTCAAGAGTAGAAGGTTGGCTTAGGAGAAGAAAGGAAGAGAAAGAGGGAGAGAGGGGATTATAGCCACGGGTGGTGGAAGGACATCTGTCTGCAATGTGCTCTCCCTTTGAATCCCTGCCCTGTCCTTTCCCTGTCACACAAATTGTCAGTTAAATCTACAAAAGGAAGGAACAAAGGAAGAATCCAAAGTGCTTGATGTGCATGGATTTCTTCGGAAAGAGTAGAAGTAGCTGAGTTCTGAAGCAAGCATGTGGAGGAGGTCCTGGCCAGGTTGCTCAGTTGTTCAGAGCACCATCCTAACACACCAAGGTTGGGGGTTCAATCCCTGGTCAGGGCACATACAAGAGTCAACCAATGAATGCATAAATAAGTGGAAAAACAAATCAGTGTTTCTCTCTGTCTCGCCCTCCCTTCCTCTCTCTCTAAAATCAATAAATAAAAATTAAAAAAAGAAAAAAGAACATGGAGGAGTAAGTTTGGAGGAGGGTGAGTCATAAACTAGCAGCTTGCCATGAAAACTCACAGGAACCTGGGAAAAGGGTTAGGCTTCCACAAGCCCTGGAATGAAAGTTGGCTCCAAACTTAACCACACTGATGAAATAAATACAGAGGGACCCTGCCTGGTAGCAGTGACGGCAGCAGGCACAACGTGGGCCCGGTGCAGTCCTTGTAGGGAGTGGCAGCAGCCAGCAGGCCCAGAATGTCGGTGAGCACTGTGGGATAATCCCTGGAGACCCCTGGGAATATTGGGGGGCTTAGCAAGGAGTTGAGTTTCTGTGTAAGTAGGTGCATCCCAGGAAATCAAGGAGATATGGATATAAACATAATGTGACCTCACTGGAAAGTGACCCCTGGAAAGTGAGGTCAAGGAACACTTGGGCTGTTGTGGGTGGCATATTTGCCTCTCCCACTTGATTGGATAGCCACTGAGGTCATGAACTTTGTCTTAAATTCATTTTCATAGCTCTTCCTATTCCCAAATCACTCTCATTCCATTCTACCCAGTGCCTAGCATAGCCCCTGGCATATATTGTATTCACTCAATAATTATATGTGTAATGAATAAATGAATGAAGAGTGCATAAAGAAAATACTCTTACTCAGAAGCCTGCACACTGGCCCACGCCATCCTTCACTTTTGATCAACTCTAGCTTTCTTCCTGGACTTTTGGTCCCTATCTATCTGCCATGAGAGAATAATGGTGCTATCATAGCATTACTCAGGCTGACATGTAGAGTTATAGAATGACAGAGCTGGAAGGGACCTTTCAGATAGAGACCAAATCTTATGCTGACATCTGAGCTCTGTAAAAGGAGACCTGAGGCAGATTTCTGTAAACTCCCATTCATCTGAAATCCAGAAACAACTAGCAAATGCAAATGACTGGAATCATTTATGTATTCCATGTCATATTTTTATCTGAGAGAATATCTTATAAGGTAAGGGTCTTTATGGGATATCCAATCAGTTCACTTACATTATCTCATTGAATTTACACAATATTTTTTTAGGTAGCTAGGGAGATCCCCCATTTTACAAAGGTTAAGTTTCTTGCCCTGAATCACTTAGTCAGCAAATGGCAACCAGGGTTCAATGTGGTTTATCAATTCTAGGCTTACTGTGTATCCACCATGTGGTGAAAAGCTTGGAAGCTTGCCACTCCATGAACAAATGGGCGAGCAGATCCCAAGCATCCCCTCCATAAGAAAACATAGCTTCTAGGTTTTCTCGATTGCTTCTACAGCTCCAGATCTATCTAGTAGAATTCCAGAGACAAGTTAACAATGCTATGCCACTAATTCCACCAATTCTCCTGAGACATGACAAGTTCTGAACTCAGTAGTACCTTGGGTGAAGAGGACATATTAGTTACCTGTTGCCACTACAACGGATTGCCACAAACTTAGTGTTTTGGAAGTCTTACAGTTCTGAAAGTCAAAAGTCTGCAATGAGTCTTACAGAGCTAAAATCAAGGTGTCAGCAAGGCTGATTTCTCCTGGAGACTCCAAGTGGAATCCCCTCCTTTCTTCTTTCAGCTTCTGAAAGCTGCTGGTATTCCTTGGCTTGTGGTCCCATCACTCTGGGCTCTGCTTCCATCCTTACCTTGCCTTGTCCTCTGACTGATTCTTCTTGCATCCTTTCATAGAGACCCTCATGATTACATTAGACTCACTGGATAATCCAGGATCACTTTCCCATCTCAAGATTGTTAACTTAATCCCTCTGCCAAGTCCCTTTTGCCATTTTTATAGGTTCTGGTGATTAAGGCATGGCCATATTTGGGAGCCATTATTAAGCCCACCACAGAGAAGAATTTTATTGCCTTAATGTATTACACTCAGTGGTTTTAAAAGAGAGATTAAAAAAATTTTACTTGCCAAGGGATTTATCTGAGAAGAGAAGGGCAGGGCTATAGTGCAAAATGCTACTTCATTCCCAGTACAGGGAAAAGGGTACCTGGTCTCTTTCTGGGACATGGACTGTTGTCACAGGTGTTCCCCCATTTAGTCTCTGAGTTCAGAGCAGAGGTGGAGGTAGCTAGACTGGTTTCTTTGAACAAAGACCATATTTCTTAGTCCTGGCCTTTGAACCTCCTCCTCCTGTAAGTGCAAGGAATGCCAAATGTCACTCTTTACATGTATATTGATCAGTCTTTGGTATAAATGTTTTGGGGGGCGGAGGGATGTGTGGGTCTCAGCTTGAGAACCTCAGGTACCGCTGTCCCAGGGTTCAAACCTGTCTGAGCACATCCCAGGGGCCAGTGGGGCTCACTCATCAGAGGCTTCTTTTCCTGCAGGACCCTGGAGCCTGCTGAACAACACTCACGTGTGCACTGCATGGAAGTCACATACTCAGGGCACAAAAAATGGAATGACGTTGAGGGGCAAAGGGCTACATCTGTCACTCAGATCACCCCCTGCACCAACCCCATGGGCTCACAGCCAAGGGTGTTAACCAGGGAGCACAAGCTCTAAAACCCTGAGAAACTTTGAGAGCGCAGAGGCCTTCACTGGCTCGGCAGTCTGAGGCTGTGGCTTGGGCAGCCGTAGCAAGTGGCTTGCACAGCCTTTGCAATGGCCCCTGGGGCCTTCCGGGCCTTAGCAGTTAGCAAGGGGAGGGAAAAACAGTGAAGGCACATTTTAGGATCCCCCGAGGAATAGCTGAAGGAATGAAGAGCTTTGAAGGTGAGGCAGAGCTCTTGTAACTGTAAGTTACGACAAAACCAGGGCATACTCATGGTGGAATAATAATTGGAAATATTAACAGCGGTCTCATTTTTCCCATTATTTTCTGTTACTACACAACCCCCTAACTGTTCCCTATTTAGAGCACAGACTTTGAGGTGTTCATTGCCATGGAGAATTGATGTTATTGCAAAAATAGAAAAATGCTTTCAGTTTCAAAAGCCTAGCCTTGAGGATACGTAAGGTACAAACAATAGACTTGGACTAATGCCTGGTGAGGTCTGCAAAGGCAACTTACCTTGACTAGCTCAAATTCCTTAAATTTGGGTGCGGGGTAGAGAAAGATAGAGGGGAAGCCAAGAATGGGTGTTTGTTTTGAACCAGTGGGGGGATGGGCTGTATTCTTCTGTTCCTACTGTGGTAGAAGACTGGAGCATACAGTTTAAAACAAGTGAAACGATAATAAAATGTGGGCGCCATTTAAATATTGATTAGATGTGTTCAAATGTACATAGAAATATGATTATTTGTACCCATGAGAAAAAAGCTTCCTGATACCATGAGTATAATATTATATGATCTCTTGATTACAGAGATCAAAATATATGAAGAAAAAGTTAGCATAATCTTGTCAGACTGGAAAGGAACCTAATTAATTTATTCCTTCCTTCAAGAAATACGAGTTCTATCTGGAAAAAGAGTCCAACCATTGCTAATATAATGAGAATGGTTTGCACAGCATTGATGTAACCTGGCAGACAAGAGGAGTGGACTGGGATGCACATGCGTGGATGATGACAACTTCACTGTAGTAGTCATTGCGGGCAGTAGATGCGATTGAATGAGCATTTGGACTGTGGGGCCATCACATTGAAAATGACTGAGTGAGTAGAACAATGAATCTGCATCAAATTTTGGTTAAGCTTGAAAATTCCTCTGTGGAAACTGTTCAGATGATTCAGAAGACCACAGCTATGGACAACTGGTGATTGGCAGCTTCATCATGATAACGTACCCACTCATGCATCACGTCTTGTGCAGAGTTTCCTGGTGAAACATCGAATCACCCAGGTGACTCAGCCCCCCTACAGCCAAGACTTGGTGCCCTGCAACTTCTAGCTTTTCCCAAAACTAAAATCACCTTTGAAAGGGAAAAGATTTCAGACCATCGATGAGACTGAGGAAAATACAACAGGGCAGCTGATGACGACTGG